>AYEL01078628.1:0-28189 GCA_000484575.1 Olivierus martensii
ATAGAAATATGGAAAATATGATAGAATTTGAGATTTTAACCATTTTTTCTCGATTTACGCAAAAATTACGAAGTTATTAAGTTTTAAATTTTGTCTTGGCTACCAAGTCATTGGAGCGGACGACGGTGCGCGCTTGTCTTGGCTACCAAGGCATTGGAGCGGAAAAGGTTAAAGCCATCCTCAGGTTTCTAAACACATACAAAAACAATCGTTCCAGAATGCTAAACCGTTCTAATGGCTTTCTTTGTTCTATTAACATTTTTTAAAAAAGGTAGAAAAATAAAACTAAATACATAAAAATTATAATTTCTTCTGGCCACTCAAAAGGATTTGATCTATCTCTAAATACCCTTTCTCGTCTCATACTTCGAAAATTTTCAACATATTAATACAGAAGTAGATAGGCCATGACCATTCGCAAGCTTTAACAGCAACTTCTGGCATCGATAACTTTACCAAGACTGTGACATCATCTCCACTAGCAAAGTTGTCGTTAGGCCTATTTCGTTTATGCAACGGAAACTAATAATATTTAGGCGAAGTTAGCAATTGACGATCCGCAATAATTTTATGCAATCGGGTCTAAGTTACTAAAGGAGCATGAAATTAATATTTAGGCGGAGTTAGCAATTGACGATCCGCAATAATTTTATGCAATCGGGTCTAAGTTACTAAAGGAGCATTCATAAGTAATGGTTTGTCGACTGAGCTTTCAACTAAATAAAATCTTTCGATAAGCATTGATTTTCAATTGAATATACAAAAATTTATTAAATGATAATAATAGTCGTTTCTTTTATACAAAAATATAAAGAATTTTTTAACATTATTTTTTCATTTAGTCAAGAAAAGCATTTCAAAACGCTTCTCATACAATTTCATGATTTAATTAATTAAAAATTTAAAATATAAAAACGCAACATATAAATGACTGTATACTATAAATGTAAAATATATTAATAAAATAAAATTTCTTTGTTATATCTTAGTGCTGTATATAGAGCTGAGAATAGATTGTATAATTACAATCTATTCTCAGCTGATTTAAATTTTGCTGAATATTTAAAAATTTGCTAACTTACTTTTTGAATGGAGATGCGACATGCCCACACACTCCATAGATATACCGCTGACCACAAACTCTAAGTTTCTGTTGTTATTAGCATCATAATAAAGGCGGGGCACTCGCCCCGGCGCAAAGCCACACAACTTGACAAGAGCGCAAAACAAAACTTTCAATTTGGTGAAAGTTTTTGGAGTGTAAAAACATATTTGCCACAGACCCAGAAACATCTTGTTTCTGCGTTGCTTGTTATAATGTTGTATAAAAGAAAAACTTCAAATAATTATTTTTTCTGATTTTTAATATTACAAATTATTAAAAAGGATCATAGTTTTTCCCAAAAATTTCATATTTTAAGCTTCAAATATGCTTTTCGGATGTTTTTACTATATTTAAATAATTTTTATGATTCATAGATAAAATCATACAAACTGATATTGAAAATTCTAAAATCAGTCATTTCAATTCCTATATTTCTCATCCTGGTTGATTTTATCTATAATTGGTCAATATAATTTGATGTTAGGACATCCTACTTACAATTATCCAATTGAGGACACTTCAGATGTTTAAAGGAGGAGACAAAGTATTCTGAAACCGTTTGGTTATAAAATTCAATTGTGCTATTTTTAATGATATATTTTTGAGATCAGCTTTGTTTACATATATTTATAATTATATTTTATATTTTTCGAACAAAATTTGGAAGAAAGTGAAATAATATTGCTAAAAAATAAACATAGAGTCTATACAATATATATTTTAATAAAATATGTAAAAAAAATTGTTACTTTTCAATTATATCATTTACTTCATACGTTTATTTGTTAATTATAAATAAACTTCATTTTTTCCCTAAGAGTTAAACATCATAGAAGTAGATTTTTGCTAAATATAAAAAATAAACAAAGAATTATGCTTAAGTATAAATTTGACGTGGACTTCCATATCCAGATTTATACTTAAACATGATTCCGTTTGATGAATGTCAACTAGGAAAAATATAAGTTATGTTAAATTTCACAAGATTAATAAGCTCAGGACCGGCCTAGGCGGTAGGCAAGATAGGCGACTGCCTACGGCGGCAAAATTTAGGAGCGAAGTAGAGCGGAAAAAAGTAAACACAACCCATAGGGGCGGCATGTTTTGGGTTTGTCTACGGCGGCAAAAACGTTAGGGCCGGCCCTGATAAGCTACATGACCAAACTATATTATCAGTAGGAGAAAAATATTATATTGAAAGACTACAATTTTTAAATAAAAACAAAAAAATTGATTTCTTTCTTTTCCCAACAAAATTGAAGTTCATACATTAACCGGGAACTTTTGTTACCAGTATGTAGACTAATATTTAAGATCAACTCCATCGATGTATATATATCGTTGATCAACACATTACCTTCTTTTATCAAAACTTATTCGTAACAATAAAACCCCCAAAAGTGACTGAAAAGAAAAAACTAAAGATAGAATGAGAACGATCATTGATCAGTGGCTATAATGATGATGATGGTGATAATGATTATAGGAAATATAACTCCAGATCATATTTTAGCCTTGAAAGGGTTACACATTCACATAATAGAAGATGTCACAAAAATGAAACTTCTCTTTACAAAAGAGAAGTTTCATCTCCGTGATATCTTCTACAATTGGGGCTATTAGTGTTATTAATCCCAATTAAGTGAAGATATTTCCTAACATAACAAGACCCTAAAAGGAGCCCTTTAACAATCCTTACCTGATTTTTATGAAATTTAAGAAACATTTTAATTTTCTGTAATAAGGAACCTAAATAAGAGCCTTTGCTTGTCTTAGTCTAGGAATAGATCTCGAATGGGAGAGGTGCTGATTTGCCAACAAGTATCTGACAACTTACGCAAATGCATCAGATTTGATTCCCAGAGCAGATTCTGATCCGATAAAGGGACGAAAAGTTCTTTCTGTAGCCAGTCTATTTGCATCCTCATTGCCCTAAATCCCAATGTGGCTTGGCATTCAAACAAGTTGAACCCTGTTATTGGTAGCCAGTTCCACAATGAAATGATGACATTCCTACACAAGCTTTGAAGCAAAGAAGGAACTATCAAGTGCTTTTAATGAAACTTGATTGTCTGATAGGATATAAATATGTTTATTAACATAACCTCTATCAAGATTGATTTTAACACATGTAGAAGTGGAATAGATTTCTGCCTGAAAGACAGTAGAAAACCGTCCAAGGGAATAAGAATATGACATCCTCGTTTCGTTGCAATAATCTGTACATCAGCCCAATCCATCCTTGATACTATTGCTCAAATACACCTCCGCACTCATCCACGCAATGAAGGATGTGAAGAAATTAAATCTGGGCACCATGTAATTCTTAATTATCTCAAGAATGTGACTGTCTTGTTTCATTCAAAAGATGAACGCTCCATTTTGTGAGTCCAAGAAATCCTTTGTTGGGAAACGGTAGATCATCAAGGTACTGTATTTGATTTCAGTAGAAAACTATAATCTTTTGCCGAAGAGTGATTATTCATAAAGTCTTCTTCGTGCTAAAGAAACAATGATAGTCTTTGCTGGATTAACTGTTAATCCAATCTTATCCCATCATTTAGAAAATATATTGAGAGCGGTCTGAAGCATCTCAGATACATTCCTGGAAAACTTTCTTACTACAATGATGGCTATATCATCGGCATAGCCAGTGGCGGAACTTAAAATTTTTGACTCTCCGCAAAATATTTTTCGGGCCCCTAGCACAAAAAAAATTTTTATCTAGATATTTTTATTAGAAAAAAAAAACAAAATTGCATCATTTAAAGCACAATTGAAAATTATCAAAAGAAAATATATTTAAAATTCTTACTTTTGGACCCATCCTTCAACCATCCGGTTGACCAGATATGGGTATTAGCCAGCCTGTGATGGTCTCTGTAAGTGGCCGCCGCCAGATATAGGCCCTTGTGAGATATGACGGCTTAATCTACCTAATCAAACCTTCTTCCTGGGTTTTAAATTTGCAAAATCTCTATTCACATCTTTTATTTCTATATTTTTGGCTACTGCTCTGATTCAATGACACTTCTCTCGAAATCACTCTTTCATTGTGCATTTAATTTTTATTGTGTTATGTTGTTAATTTTAAAAAAAGGGTAAAGAAAGTACAAAGATGATTTGGGACCTCCTCATTGCGGAGTCCGGCGCATTGTAGTTCCGCCACTGGGCATAGCCAACAGTGAAGAAACCCTTACCATTGAGTGTAGTTAAAAGATCATTCACTGCAAGGTATCATAGCAAGGGAGACAATACTGCCCCTGCCCGTGAATATGCTAACTTCCTTCTCATTGTTCGTTGGATTGGTTCCATACTGAATCCATTCCGGGTACAGCATGGAACCAATCTAACGAACAACGAAGTCATTCTAATATAAAATAATTGTGTAAACAATTATTTGTTACTTATATCGAATACGGGCATGTTGATGATTAACTATTGATAGAATAGCAACTGTTATCAATTCTTAGGAAAATCCTGTAATGGGCTGTATAAGTGGCCACCGCAAGATACAGAATATCCCATGACGATATAGCGGCTTAACCTCAACTTAGGAAAATCTAGGAGGAAATATATATATTAGTACTGTACTATACATTCTTTTTAAAATGAAATATTAAACAGTACTGCATTATATTAAAAAAATAATGAATTTTTAACAATAGAGAAAATAATTTTTGTCATCTGGCAACACGTATTTATTATATATCCTACTTTTCAGTTCACATTACAGTAGTTATTTTTATGGGGGAATTTAGAGTTGGGTATGATTAATTTTATCGGAAGATTGATGTTTCTTATAATTAATGTAAATTGCCAAAACGAGAACATGAAAATATATATTTGAACAACTATAATATTTTTAACAAACATTTAAAATTTCATAATAAAATTGAAAAAAATTGCATGGATTCATAACTAAAAATATCGGACCTATGGCCGAAGTTATTTTGGTCATAATTCCAGTCTGTGAAAAGGCAAATTGCATTTGATTTGAAATGTAAAAATTTATTCAAATTATATAGTAAACTTAATAGATACCAAAAATTTCAGATCATAAGACGACTGTAAGATATATTTCAATAGAGATATTCCAGTGTAAAATATATTTGTATTTTTGAATCAGATTCCGCATTTTCAAATTAGTGAATACAGTGAAAAGGAGATTGAATTTTTAATTATATTTATTTTGTCATTTACAAAAGAAAAATTTCTAGTGTTACTTGGAATAAGAAAGGATTTTATTCTCTTCAGATGTAAATCAAATGTTTTCAAACAACCATTTTCAATTTAGTCCTTCCATGCTTCAGTTCATATCAAGGCATTTGTCTATAAAAGCTATTTTTAGCTTTGATTAATTTATGTAACATCTGGCACATAAATTAATCCAAGAAGCAAAAAATTCCCAGTTACACAATTAGTTCTCACCTTAATTTCTTCAATTTGATATGTCCTACTATGTACTATTTGCAAAAATAGAAATTGACATAAAATGATGAAAAGTTATTTCTTATTGTATTAATGTTATTATATGCTGTACACATAAATATCTGTTTTTTGCTTGAATATAAAACACATATGACAAAAACATTTACAATAATTTAAAATTGTTAATATTCTTAAGATTAGTTTTCTGCAAAAGAGTACTGAATTAGTAGTTTACAAAGAAAAAAAAAGATTAATAAGCTCATGCTGATTTGTGTTCTCTAATAATAGCTTTTGAAATATTAATACTTAGTAAATATTCATGAAATAAAGTAGGAATGCTCTAACATTAAAGATGACCTTAATACTATCTTTCAGTCCAGTAACTTAATTTTTTAGAATATTACACATTCAAGCTTTTGAAATATTCTTTTGAACTAAGTGGATTTTTATGAAATTTAGCTAGGTCATGCCATTGAGAACTTGTTAATATTTAATTAATCCTGCAGCATGAATCATTTTAAAATAACAATACAGTATTCAAATTTTTGAGGTTTTGGCTAATAATGTTTTAATTATTTGATAGATTTTTATGAATTTCAGTAAAAAGTCAGACCAGTGAAGATAATTTTCATGACATATTTTAATCCCATCCAAAAAAAAAAGAAATTCATCTTTTTCAGAATTATTTTATTCACGTTTTTATAATTTTAATCAACATTTTGGAGTAATTGCATACTTTTTGCACATTTCAATTTAAAATTTGAAATAATGCACGATTAAAGAAGTATGATTAAAATTATCCTCATTGGCATGACCTTCCTACCAAATTTCATAAAAATCTACAAACAGTACAGAAAATATTTCAGAACTTTTAAATATCTATCGGTTTTAGAAAATTTTAAAATGCTCTCTCTTGAAATCATCTTTAATTATAGAATATCTAGAACATACTATTGAATATTATAAAATATACCAGTTCAAAAATTATTTTTTGGGACATACAGCATAACAGATTTGAGTAGTCAAGTTGGCATAAAATCTTTTTCAATTTAATAGATTTATGCATATTTTTGGTATTATATATAATTTAAAAAAACTAAAAATACTGTATTCTGTACTGTATTAAATGATTGTTTAAACAAAAAATATTGAATAATAATCTTAATGATGATATAAATTCTAATTTATTAAATTTCCTGTTTATATTTTAGATCTAATTTAAAATGGGACAAGTTCTAAATGAAGTTATTAAAGAATTATTAAAACAAGTAGAAATATGTTATAAAGAAAATAATAAATGTAAGAAAAAAACTGAAAATTATATTCTTATTTTTAGCAAAATTGATTAAAGTAATAGTGATTCTCAGTCAAGATTGTACCTTAATTGCTGCATAATAAAATCTATGTAAGAAACCAAAACAAATTAGGCTGACTATAGATTGATAACTCAATGCAAAACAGGATAGAATTAATTTTATTTAATAAAAATAGATCACATTAATTAACAAGTTAACACAAACCAGTTAATCAAGACTTAATCTGTTTATACATATTCTATATCATTGAATCTTGTCTGATTTTGGCTAATTGGTCTGTGGTCAGCTTAAATGATCAAACATGTAGTATACTATTTATGAACATAAATATAAAGTTCTTTGAAATTTTTTTTTTTTTTATATTGTTTCTCTTAAGAGATTAAAGAAATCCATTGTGCATTTATTATGTAGCAGATAACTAGAATCTTACTTTTAATAATTATACAGAATTGCATTGAAATTACCTTGTTTTATTTATTTTGTGATGATGACACATTGAATAGGTCATACTATTGGATATTTTAATTTTCATAATGAATTTTTATGATTATTTTTTTTCTAGCAAAGAATATTTTAAGAAATTGCTGAACAGCTATTGAATTTTATTAGCAACTTTCACTTAAAAAATCTGTTATTTTTAGATTGTATTTTGATAGCCAATGCTAATTAGTGAAGAAATTTTGCCTCAGCATATTTGAATGAAAAATAAAAGAAATTTTTTGCTTCTGGAATGCATTATAATTTTTTCATTTAAATTAATGATAATTTTGATCCTATTTATCTGAATTCAAAAGAAAAGAAACTTTTATAATTTTTGTACTTAATACAAATACTATATATAAGAACTGAATACTGAAGAGTGAAAGTTTAAAATAAAATTTGTTAGTTCTACTTGTTACATGTTTTTCTAATACATTATATGTCCAGTTTATTTTCTTTTCAAAAATACCCTATGCATTTTATTATATAGGCTAATACAGTAATTTGGTGCTATATTTTATTTATATACAGTAATACCCCAGAGATAGGTAATAGGTGGGACTGGGAAGCATTACATAAGTCAAGTTACCTACAGATTCCCAAATCTAATTTCAGGTAGATATGTATTAGGTTTTTAACTGGCTCTTTATCAAGAAAATAACAAATTATAAAAGTTTATAATATGTAGTTGTAATTAAAGACTCTTAATCAATAAATCAGCAAATGAAATAAACAAACAAGTAAACAAGGGGGCAGGATGATAAATTACGTATCTCCAAATTTATGTAAGTCAGGATATTATTGTATTACCTCTTTATGTATTTCTTGCCATTAACAAAGTATGCATTATTTGATTTAAAAAATTTTTCTTGTTAAATGTCTTTTAAAAAGAAGTATAGAAGCTATACTTCATTATAAATTAAAATTTCAGGACAAATTTAATTTATTTGTATAAGCAAGATCTTGTAAATCAGGGCCTTAAAAATCAGCATAAATCTGTATCATCATCATAAAATATATTTAGTAATTAATATTGCTACTGTTAATACTAGAGCTTGTTATTTTGTTATGAAATTTTTTTAATATTAAATTATTTTGAATCATTGTAACAATCATTTTTGTCAATTTGGGTACAATTCTAGTTGAGCCACAGCATGCGGATCTATGATAGGAGAATTGAAGATTCGCTGCCCACCAACTGATGTATAAGATATGAATTGACAAATTCTGTTGTATTAAAAATTCACTCCAAAACTATTTGGTCTTTCAAAATGTTTTTGTTAGAATCTATCGTACAATCAAAAAAGTAAGAATTTAATTTCGAGTTGACTGGTGCCTATCATAGATCCACATGCTGTAGCTCAACTAGAATCTTACCATCAATTTGATTATAAATTGATAATAAACATTAATTATATTTAATTAATAAATTATAATTTTTATAAATTATTACTATTATAATATATGATTACTATAATTATAATTAATATAAGTAATTTAAAATACAGGGTGTTCACAAAGTCTGTGAAACATTACAAATGATTATATTTTTACAGAGAGACATAAACATGTACTTGAATAAAGATATAAAATGAAAGATGCACTCAAGCAAATTATGTTTTCACATTTTACAAATGTTCAATGTGTCCACCATTGGTCACAAGGCACACATCTATCTTATAGTCCAATTCAATCCATATCCTACTCAGCATATCAGTGAATGTGGCAGTGGCACCTATGATACGGTGTCACAGATTTCTGGAGGTCTTATGATGGAGGTGGCATGAAGACTTGTCCTAGAATGGATCGAATATGTTACCATTTAACTTTTCGTTTTTTCTGCTAAAAGTGCTTCTTTTGTTTGTTTTTAGTTATTCACATAACTCCACAAGAAATCAAATGGGGTCAAATCTGGTGATCTTGATGGCCAGTATATGAGTGCTTGGTCATGTACCAAAACACACCCAATCCAAAGATGATCAGTCACCAGTTGTGATTCATGCCACAACTGGTGACTGACAATGAGGATTTCATCCTACAGTTAGATGGCACCCAACCACATTTCCAATGATGTTTGTATGTATCTGAATGAGGAGTTGCCACATCATTGGATTGGCTGTGTCTTGGCACATGACCAGATTCTCATACGCTGGTCACCAAGGTCACCAGATTTGACCCCACGTGACTTCTTGTAGGGTTATATGAAGGACAAAGTCTTCATGCCACTCATATCACAGACCTCCAGAATCTGCAACACTGCATCACAGGTCCTCTGCCACATGCATCCCTGATATGCTAAATTGGGTATGGACTGAACTAGACTATTAGATGTGTGCCAAATGACCAATGGTGGACACACTGAATATTTGTAAGATGAGGAAACATAATCTGATCAGTACATCTTTCGTTTTATAATCAATAGGGTATGGACTGAACTAGACTATTAGTTAGATGTGTGCCAAATGACCAATGGTGGACACATTGAATATTTGTAAGATGAGGAAACATAATCTGATCAGTACATCTTTCGTTTTATAATCATTCAAGTGTATATCTATATCTCTCTGTGAAAACAGAGCCATTTGTAATGTTTCATGGACTTTATGAACACCTTGTATTATAAAGAAAATAAATGAAAATAATTTATAAATGAATTATTATAAATTGTATAACTATTCAACTTTTTAACATATAAATTTTTATTATAGTAACAGATGAATTATTATCTCAGTAAGTAGTTTTAGTAGTAAATAATATATGTGAAAAATTTATTAAAAAGAAATTTTTAAATAATTCTGGTTCAATCTTATTTGTTTTAGACTTAGTTTTGTATTTAAAACACCACTTATAGCAGCATTTGATTTAATTGACCATCATAAAATCATACATATAACTTCACCAAGTAAAAGAGAATTGTTTCAGGTGACAGGAAGTTCAGATTCATTATATATTTGTTTTGCTAATAATAACTACTGCAGTTGTTTAGCATATAGATATTCAGGTAATTATTATATAATTTATAAATTTAATAATTTTAATATTAGACAAATCATTACATTATTATTTTCATAAGTTTTATGTAATTATTACTGATATATTTTGTTAAAAGCATCAGTAATAATTACATAAAATGTTTAGTATACTTTTTTGTAATTATAATTTATTTTTCATGAATAAACTATTAGATAAGCAATAATTTATGCTATAAATATGAAATATGCTAATAAATTTATTTGTAATTTTTTGCTATGTTTATAATAGAATGTAAATAAAATTAAAAAATTAAAAAAATTAATGATTGAATGTAAATAATATATTGATAAGGTAATTTTTTGGCATTTTACAAATTAAAAAAAATTTATGGTAAAACCAAACATAAAGATTAATATTATTGTAAATATTATTATAATATTTTATTGAAATATAAAATGAATGTTTTTTACGCAGTTTTTTTTTTAAATATAAATTGTTATCAGTAATTTCATATAAAAGGTTTAGCTTGATTACAAAATTAATGTTATTTTTATAATTCCACTCCTTATAAAATTTATATATTTTTATGAATAGAAATAAACAAATTCATAAAATATAATTAAAATACACTAGAGATTTACATCATAAAAAAGTTGATTTATTTTTGTATACATTATTTATTTACAATATTTGAAATATCACATTACACACGCTCTTTGAGTTCCAAACGATAATTTGTATGTAAATTTTGTTCATAACTTGGATAGAGCTGTTATTTTGCCTCCAAAGTACTGAAATAATTTTATATACAGGTATTTCTCATTTAATGACCTGCCTATTTAATGACTGCTCAAACTTACATCTGAGCATACAATTTTTTTTTCCATGAAAAATTTGGTTTTCACCCATATGCATTGCTTACAACTTTTATTCCATATAATTCCTTGCACTTGTAGTTCCAAAAATCTGGTGAAGAAAAATACTTTGTGCATAATTAAGATATAAATGTCTTTACAACCATGAAACTGAAATGTTATTGTCACTAGCAATGTATGCAGAACTGATGCATACTTATGTATTATTGTATATTATATATACAAATACAGTATATATAGTATACTTACATATATATGTATTTATTAAAATATATTATTTAATTATAAATATATGATAAAATTATTATTATCTTATAGTACATACTTTGTTCCAGTTAGTTATAGCAAGAGCTGTTTATACTGTAAGACTTACAACCATCTTTGAAATTTTACACCAGATACGTAGACGATATACTCACCCAATGGGAATGCGATAAGGATATTGATAAGTTAACCGAAGCCTTCACAATTGAAACGTATGGTTTGAAGTTAAAAAAAGAGCAACAGAGTGTAAAAGAAATCAACTGCCTTGATATAAGGATAGTAGTAGAAGAGAATAATATTATAACATCAGTCTATCGTAAACCAATATACCAACCTGTAATTATTCCGAATTGGTCACATGATACAATACACCACAAAAAAGCCGCGTTCAGATCATTTTTTAGAAGAGCGTTAATATATTGCCAAAGGGAAGAGGATATGAGGAAAGAAATCAATTACATTGTAAAAACAGGACAAGAGCATGGTTATAAGAAGGGATTCATCTTGAGTACGTATAAAGCTGTAAAAGAATCAGTATCCAAAGAAAGCCAAACGAATTTAAATGCAACTGTGCTACAAGAAACACAGCAAGAGAAAAAGGTATTTATGCCCATACCACATAATATTGGAACGTATAGCTGTGTTAGAAAACTTGTGAAGAAGCAAGGTAAAAAAAAAGTAAATAAAAGGCCACTAACGCTGTACAATAAACTAAGAAATGATAAACAACCATTAGAGAAGACCGAAAAATCTGGAGTATACAAAACTCCGGTAATCAATGTAGAGGATGGACAGTGTTCAAAATATATAGGTGTAATGACAAGGATGTTAGAGCAATGCCTAAATGAACACAAGAAGGATATACAGAAAGGAAAACTAATCACCACACTAACAATAGAAGCCTTTGACAAAGATCTAGATATTAAATGGGATAGCGCTAAAGTGGTAAGACAAGTGGATAACGGTAAGTATAAGTTCCTAACAGAATCTCTAGAAATACTATGAAGACAAGATAAGGAGCATTTAATAAATAAGAGCTATAGGAATATCGAAAGCCTGGAAATATATCATAAAGAAATAGTTCTTTTGTAACATCAAGCACAAGTTGATTAGCATTTTAACACTTGAATAATGTAGCCGTTAAGATCTAAAATTTTTTTGGACCTTTGATATATATGTTTATTTATCCATCTATTATTTTATTATACGATAATTATATATTTTTATTGTTATCTTAATTTATTCTATATGTACTTTAACGTAATATTTTTTTAAATTGCCTTTATTAATCATTCTATTGTTCGAACAACCAATGTTCTTTAAACAAATGTATCTATTCTAGAATCTTTTTCCAGTTTGTACTGTGTATGTAACCTGATGATGGCTTTGAAGGCTGAAAATTAGTTACGTGTTACGTTAAATGATTAAAATTGTTTTCTTATCTCAACTGCCGTTAGTGCTATGTGTATTAATCTTACTATGATAGGAGTTTAAGCAGTTTCTTAGTCAAATAACATGACAGCAGAGAAACACAGGCATTTGCTCGTGTTGCTTTCTGAGACACAATCAACTCGTGGGATCCATCATCCTACTTTATATCATTTCCCAAACTGGTGAATGTTTTTATATTGCAGTTGAATGCGTCTCCCAATGTTTCATGTTTGGCCACTATCAGCTTCAATAGCTGCCTTGAATGCCTTTTTGTCTACAGCTTGTGAACATCTTGTACATGGTGTGTCCTGGAGAAATTCATCACTGTCCTTAAATTTTTTAAAAATTCCTGGCATATTTTTCTTCGCACTGCAAGCTTTTGTTTCAGTTTAAACTCGTATAGCACTGCATTTCTCAATCTTTGGGTCATGACCCAATATTGGGTCGCATTAAATTTTTAATGGGTCATGAAGGAGCTGGCAAAATACCAAAATAAATATATAAAAAAAAATAATAGGAAAAAAATATCTTTTACGTTAATTTCAAAAATTAATTATGAGGTTCTGAATGTTATTAAGACATGTTACTTGATTCTAACTCTGCTTTCTGCACTAGAAACATTACACTCAAGCACTATAAGCAGTAACTATATTTATTTTAAGAAAAGAAACTCACCACATATGCAAAAGGAATTTAAAAACTTTTAACATAGTATCAGATTAAAAACCCAAAATATTAGTAAGCTATAAATATTATATACAAATGTCGTATAATATTTTACAACGTCTGTACAACGTATAATATTTGTATATAACAATAATAATAAGCTTACTAATAATATTTACCCAATAATATTTATAGCTTACTAATATTTTGGGTTTTTAATCTGATACTATGTTAAAAGTTTTTAAATTCCTTTTGCGTATGTGGTGACGTAATGACTAGAATGACGAATGTAAATATTTTCAAATTTAAAGTTTTAAATGTTTGGAAGCTGAAGAGGATCTGTAGTAGATTGAAAACGTTTCTTTTCTTAAAATAAATAAGCACTATAAAGCTGTTTATAATGCTTAAATGTAATGTTTGAATGGTATTAATTTCTGGTACATTAATTTCTTAAGTTAATCTGCTAAATTAAGTTAATTTAGACATTGTGAATATAACTTAAGTCTATGCGCATGTTTGTTCTGCTGTCTTGGCATTCATCGGCACATTCCCCTTCCGTGTTTTGCTAGTTTTGAACTAGTGTATAATTTCAGTTGTCAGAACAGCAATAAAAATAACTGTGTATATTACTGGTTTTTAAGTAATCAGTGTGTTAATTTAGTGTGTTAAAATTAGTAATCATACTTTTTGTATTTCATTGAAGTGTATGTTTTTGTGAAGTATAAGAATTACAGTGTATTAAATAAAAGTAAACAATAAGCCAAATAAGTAAGATAAATTGTTTATTCAGAAATGTTTTCAGCTATCCACATAGCATGCCTCAGTTGAAATACAGGCCAAAGAAGTTTCCCTCCCCCTTTCTCATTGGGCCGAAACAGGGAACCAATTGGAAAATCAACAAAACTACAGGTGGACGGTTATCCTTCCAAACTCATTTATGAGAAAACCCGACAAACCATTTCTAAAAACAACATTATTATAATTATTATCATCAAATTCTGATATTTTAGGTATAGATAACAATGATATAATACTAAATATAATGACTATTTTAAAAATCAGAGTTACATAACCTTGAACTACTCGAAAACACATTAAAGAAAACATATGGTTTACACCCAAGCCACTTGTAAGCCCTTTAACAAAAACAAACATCTTAGATCGATCACTGCAGCTATAAATCTGTTCTTACAGAATAGCATTTCAAGTCAAGTATTGCAATAAACATTAACAATAAACATTCTTTTCGTAAATATTGCACAGATGATTGAAGTTATCAATAAATGTTATAACTGAGTAAAAGACCGGTATTAACAAATATTATGAAATATTAAAATCTAAATAATTGAAGGGTTTGGTGCAAAAACCAGTTAAGTCCACTTTTGGTTGAAAATGAGTTAATTGTATGAATCATACAAAAAAACACAGTGATAACTTATGATTCAATTTTGGTTTATATATTGTTGTCATGTTATTAACGTCCTCTTTTACAAGTCATATGTCAAATTTTATATATTTGATGCAAAAACCAGGTAAGTCCAAATACATATTCATATTCTCGAAATGTGCTTTTTGTGACTTAACTGGTTCTTGCACCAAACCCTTCAATTACACATTCATCATATATTAACAAGTCTCAAAGGGTAAATACAAAAATAATACTAATACATTAAAATCTAATAATAATATTAAATTCAAAATCTATAAAATTTCTTTAATTGAAAAGGTTAAAAAATTATAAACAATCAAATATTATCCCCAAGAATATAATACCTGTTGCCGGACAATAATTTTCATAAACTGGACAAAAATATAATGCATTATAGTACATATTATTTCTCTGCCAGTGTCTTATCAATTCTGTGTTCCTGGGGGTCTATGCTGCTTTTAACAAAAATCATCTCTCCAGACAAACCATTTGACGTCAGTGAGCAAATGTCGCTTCTGATTGGTTGTTCCACTAGAGAGAGAATTTCTTCGTTCTAAGTCGATATTGCAATACTTTTAAAGAGATAATTTTTTGTCTCTTAAAAAATGTCTGTCTGGAGAGTGATAGTCTTACCTATCTCTCGGACGAGACAATTAACATTTAGATGTTTTTAAAGAAGAAATAATACATAATTTCAATCAGAATAGAATATTTAAAGAACCATTAAAATATTTGGAGTGTTTTGAGTGATCTATTTTTTAAAAAAATTTAATTATTAATAATTAAAATATGAAATTGTAGCATTGTAAGGAATCAGCGTCAAATTTACACATGTTGGATAAAAGACACTTTTTTCCCAGTTGAAATACAGTGGCATTGTAGTTTTCTCAAGTAGAGGATAACTGAGGATATAATTTGATCGATAGATAATTGGATATTAACGTTTTTGTTTAAGCTATTATTCATCGTATTTAGGACATTATTGCATATTTCCATTTTCTAAACGCCTTTCAACAATAAACGAAAATTCAAACAGAATTTTATGTATGCATTAAATGCATAATATTTATTAGTTATCTTATTTTTCCAATTTAATATCGGTATTTAAAATTTGTTAACAATCGTGTTATTGATAATTTAAAATAATTTGTGTTTAAGTAAAATTTTACTATGACTGCTGCCACTCGTCAATGTAAATTAATGTTGTGTTCATAATGAATACAAAAGCTTTGATACGTCGAAATATCCATGTTTTTGTTAATATTCGGAATTATAAACAACAATTAGTACAATCAATTAAAGATATAAAAAGTAACACACACAATCTAATTGTGAATTGAGTGAATGACAGCATTCAATTAAAATCTTACTTCGGTGATATTATTTTTGACTACAAACACTAGTATTATTTGTTTTAAATACAAATATTTGCTACTTTTGTTTTTGGTGAACGTTTCTTTTGATTTAATAAAACATCATATTAATATCAAATCTTTGTTGTGCTTTTGCTGACAATCAGTCTCTCAATGACTACTTCGATACATTCGATATGCTATCATATTCTCAAAAACAGTGTAGCTTATTTCTCCAGTTCACTTATCAAAGCTTATATTTGTTAGGTGGTGTAATTAGATAATCATGTCTGTTTACTGCCATTTTTTTTTAATACTGAGTTTGCGCAGTGCCGATGAAATGCAATGTAACGAGTAATTTTATTGGTTGGAATGAGATTGATGATGTGTATACGAGATGCAATGTAACGAGTAATTTTATTGGTTGGAATGAGATTGATGTTGTGTATATGTGAATTCTAAGCATCATGGGAAAATGATGACGTTTCTGAGAGAGAATGACTGGAGCATCGCTTAAAACATAATAATCTCTCTACTGTCTCTGTCGAAAGATTGTCTTTCTACAGAGACGATTTTTCGTCTCTGTGGAGAGACTGAGACCAGCATAGACTCCCTGATATCTACCTTCAGAATTAAGTTGCCTGGTCGAGATAGAAGACTTGAAAGTTTCACTAAGGCTAAGTGCCTTAAGAATGCGTACTCGAAAACTAAAAGGAAACTTTATGGTTTATGCTCTGTCGTTCTCTCCCAGATTCAGCTCCTCCAAGAGAAATATCTAGAAGAGGCTGTGGAAATTATCAAAGACTTATATTTGCTTGAATTCAAAATTCACTGCAGATTGAAGTTCAAGTATGTTAAGAAGTTACAGTGAATTTTCGAAAACCAAAATCTTCCCTGGACAGAAAAGGAATCGCTCAGAGATATGTAATTTTTAAGCCTTAGATGACATCCAGCTCCCAAAATTCGTGGTTTCTGCCTTAACCTATGGGCTGCAGTTCCACATCGGGGTTTACAAGCCATGGGATTGCCAGGTGTGCCAACTTGAGATTGATTAGTCAGGTTGAAGAGAGAGAAAAAGAAGAGATTAGACAGAAATGTGCATTGGGTATTAAGAATGTAATAACAGCAGAAATAAAGGTAAGTATGATCACAGGAGGTTGGAAATAGTTGATCACTTACTAGGAGTTGGCTTTGTGACGAAGCCATTACCTGCACAAGGGACAAGAAAAGTAAAAAATTGGTATTCCTGAAGCGGACTAGCTATGTAAAACACACAGAACAGTGTATAGACAAAATGAAAGCTGAAAATTGATACTGGATCCAACAGAAGAACAACAGTGCTGTGTATTTCAACTCAGCAGAAAGAAAGATCTATCAGACTTTCTAAAGTTTTCGTGTGTTAAGAACCCTTCATGTCCCAGGCTTTTTGTCTATGTAAAACTACATAAACAGTTAAGGACTGCTTGATAAATTGTGAAAAGATTTTATACTCCCACTAGCCCTTGGAGAAGAAGCTTGCTGCCTGGTGTAGGATGCTGATGAAAGGTTATTCCTATGGTCTGAGCTCCCTGGGGAATTAATTGATAACCTGCTTGAAAATGGGCCCTATCCAGGGGAGACTATAGTGGTATTCGACTTTAAATCACTTTTACCATCAATAAGGCCCAAACCAGCAGCAATTGAGCTTTATCGCCTTCTTCTGGAACACACTCATGGGGAAGCTGTCTTTGTGAGATTTGTGATTTAATTGTTCATGGGTCCTTCTTTAAGTTTAATGGGAAATTCTATAGACAGACTATTGGTGTTCTGATTGGGAGCCCTATGGCTGAAGTTCTAGTGGAACTTGTGGTTTGGAGGAAGGAAGGGGGGGGTGGTCCTTCTGAGTTTTCGGTCTCACCTGAAATTGTATTGGAGGTATGTTGATGATATCCTGGTTTTATGGGATGGCTCCAGTGATGATATTGGGCTGTTAACTAACCTCACCAACCATAGTTTAGGGCTAGAACTTGAACTTGTCCATTTTCTTGATGTGTGTACAGGAATACCTCAATTATCGCGGTTTATAATTTGATACCAAAATTCGAATTAGCGTGGTTTCGATATATAGCCCACTACATATGTAACCAGAATTACATTTACCCTCCAAGTACTCGCTTAAAGCACTTCGGTCTTTATCCGAGGTGTGCTACTCACTACTCATCAGTAACTGTCCACCATTGCCTGAAGTAAATTTGCTCACTGCTCATCAGTAACTGTCCGCCATTGCCTGAAGTAAATGTGGACAAGGCCAACTTAAACCCGGTAAGCAAACGATGCACCTATCGGGGCACCTTAAGAAGGAGGGTGCCAAAATTATCATTTTATCAATATTGTAAAGGTGCTGAGTAGATGTTACAAGGAAGCTGCATCGGGACGCCAGGATCTCTAGAGGAGAATCTGCATGTGGCTATTTATTTCTCTTCTTATTTACCCCTACAATGAATGCTAAAAGAAACAAGGATGATATCAAGTCTACAGCTATTAAGAAGAAATGTAATGATCAGCTTAAAAGATTAGCACGTTTAACAGATTTCTTTTTTACCTCATATAAAATTTAATCAATAGATTTGAAAAATCCTTGGCAACGATCACCCATTTTACATGCATTATTTATCCTGATTATCGCAGATTCGATTATTGCGGTATTTTTCGTAGCAACAATAACCGCGATAATCTAGGTATTCCTGTATTTCCATTTCTAATGGAGAATATGTTACCTCTGTGTACCGCAAGCCAACCTACTCTCGGATTTTTATCCCTGCCTGTTCCCTGCACCCGTGACAATATAAGGCGGCAGCGTTCCAATCCTTATTTAGGAGAGTCTTTGCCCATTACTCTCACTAAGGGAGTAGGTACAAAGAAATAGGGACTAATCTTAAGCAAGGAATACAAAATGAATATGGGCTTAAGTTCCTTTTAGGGATTTATACAAGTGTCAAAATGGTCGGTGTCCAATAAGTGCCCTCGACCTATGTCTAATTATTATGGGATAGATCTCAATCCCATTACCAGTAAACTTAGGCTGCTTTTAGAAAAGCACATGCACTGAAAAGGAGTAGCACAGTTTTCAATCTCATATAGAATGATAAGGATAAGGTCAGGAAGTGTCTCGGAGTGTATGAGGTCCTGTGCTTTAATCGTAGTCTTGGAAGAGAAAAGTGCTATATAGGTTTTACTTGTCGGTCTATAGAAAAACAGATTAAAGAACATATTAATGTGATCTGTAAAGGGGAAGTGAACATGGCTTTGGCGCAGAGGACTTTGGAGCATGACCGCACTGTTATGTAGGATAAAGTACAAGTATTAAAAACTGCTAGCGGGATTAGAGAGGGCAAAATGTTGGAGACCCTAACTATTCACAGATTTAAAAATACTGCTCTATACGGTTTATAATATAAATATCCTACAAAATCAGCACAAATGAGCAGACCTATTAACTTATAAACTTTTCTAGTTAATAAAGTTTATAAGTTAATAGGTCTGCTCATTTGTGCTGATTTTGTAGGATATTTATACTAACTATTCACTCCATAGGAAAGACCAACCACATAATAAACTACAATGATTCACATTTAAAAAACCTCACAGATTTCAATGGATTAATACATAATTTTATTACAAAATGTTTAATTTATAAAAAATCTTGCAAAAACAGTAGCATTTAATTAGGAAAAAATTCTCTATCATCAGAAATATTTTGTATGCCTACTTGTATGCACCCTGTAGCCAAATGGAACTATTTGTTTTAATATTGTTTATATGTAACATAATATATTATATTTTTATATTTTTTGTACAGCTTAGGAAAATTATAGTCTGGCAACATGATATTAGATTCTTGTGAATAATAATTACTCATTTAAAATTTAAACCTTTCTACCGATTTTAATATTGTTAATATGTACTATAATGTATTATATTTTTGTACAGTTTATGAATTATTGTCCGGCAACATGGTATTAGACTCTTCTGGATAATATTTGATGGTTTATAATTTTTTAACCTTTTCAATTAAAGAAATTTTATAGATTTTGAATTTAATATTATTATTAGATTTTAATGTATTAGTATTATTTTTGTATTTACCCTTTGAGACTTGTTAATATATGATGGATGTGTAATTATTTAGATTTTAATATTTTGTAATATTTGTTAATACCGGTCTTTTACTCAGTTATAACATTTATTGATAACTTCAAATATCTGTGCAATATTTATGAAAGGAATGTTTATTGCAATATTTGTCTTGAAATGTTATTCTGTAAGAACAGATTTATAGCTGCAGTGATTTATTGGGTTGTCTGAAAAGTCATGACACATTTTTCTATGTTTTAAAAAGTGTATTTATTTATATAAAGAACAAAGATCAATCAAAGATATATTGCCCATTTTGCTTGAAAATCTTTTGCCATCTTTCAGGGAACTTCATAATTCATTGTTCATAGAAGGACCTCTCTTTATCGGCGAAAAACTGAACAAGGTGCTGATTTACAGCCTAATCTGAATTGAATGACATTCCACACAAGGAGTTTTGAAGAGAGCGAAACAAGTGGAAGTCTGATGTTGCAAAGTCAGGCAAGTATGATAGGTGTGGTAACACATCCCATCCAAGCTCCAATATTTTTTGGCAGGTGATCAAACTTGTGTGTGATCTTGCATTGTCGTGATGGAACACAGCTCCCTTACGATTAATGAGTGCTGGATGTTTCTGGATGCCGGATTCGTTCAAAATGTTCAATTGCCAACAGTACACTGTGAATTGATTGTATGGTTCCTTGGTAGAATCTCAAAAAACATGACACCTTTAAAATCCCATCATACTTCTTCCTCTGATGAATGTCTGCTTTCGATGTCGTTTGAGGCAGATCATCATGCCAAGACCAAGACTGTTTGTGCACCACATTGTTGTATAAACAATCCACTTCTCATCACCAGTTATCAATTGCTTCAAAAAAGGATCATTTTCCTCACGTTTAATGAGCATGTCGCAGATGTTTATGCGTTCTGTCAAATGAACTTCGAGTTCATGAGGAACCCAAATATCGAGCTTGCTTATGTATCCGAGCTTCTTCAGTTGGATGTGAACGGTTGACTGATAGATGTTCAATGCTTCTGCAATCTCTCATGTCATGTAACAATGGTTTGAATCAATTAATGCCTTTATTTCATCATCATCAATCTTAGTTGGCTTTCCTGACTGAGGAGTGTTGTTGAGGTCAAAGTCACCAGCACAGAATTTTGCGAACCGTTGTTGGCAGTAGAGCATTGTCACTGTAAACTTTATGCAACTTTTCACAAGCTTGACGCACGTTTTTCCCTTTACAGAAGTAAAACAATAAAATATGGCGAAAATGCAAAGCTTGGTCTTCCTTCTTCAACTTGTCAAAAATGAACAGTCACCATCTGTTACGAAAATGCGTCATGACTTTTCAGAAAATCCAAAAAGATGTTTGTTTTTGTTAAAGGGCTTACAAATGGTTCGGGTGTAAACCATATGTTTTCTTTAATGTGTTTTCGAGTAGTTCGAGGTTATGTAATTCTGATTTTTAAAATAGTCATTATATTTAGTATTATATCATTGTTATCTATACCTAAAATATCAGAATTTGATGATAACACAGTCGGACCTCCATATATCAATTTCTATATATCGAAATTCTCTGTATATCAAAGTTTTTAGTTAGTCATGTGAAATTTCCAGTGAAATTTGTTTCCATATGTTGAAAAAAATTTCTATATATTGAAATTTTTAATTTCAGAGGCGAGGGGAAAAGATAAGGTAAGGAGTCTAGATTGGGTCTGGCTAGAAAAAGCCACCAAATAAACAAATATGTACTGAGATAACTACAGTACTTCTATTGCCTCCATAGAATCAATGGCTATGTAAGATTTAGATCAGTGGTTCCAAACGGGATCGGTACTGCCCACTGATGGGTGTTGAAGCAGTGGCGTAGCTGAAAACTGCGAGGCCCCCCGCAAAAGTGTCGATGGGGCCCCCTCTTTTTAATTTATCAATATAATTTATTTCAAATGCTATGTAAACTCTGTAACACTGGATGTCAACGTTTATTTATAAGGATGTCGACGTAAAAAAGCCTAACGCAATTAATTAATTTATTAATAAGGTTAATGCGTGAAACTTTATACAGGTGAAAATAATTTTATTATATATGTTACAGACAGGATAAACCGGAATTCAGGAAATACTAGAATTTCCTAGTTAAAACGAGAATGTCCTAACGCTGATCGGGCATTCTAGTATTTCTTAGGCCGAATACGAAATGCCGAATATTTCTTATTCAAAGTCCGGAATTTTTAGTTTTTCCTAGTTAAAACCCGAAGTGGCAAACAGTTAAAATAAAAGACTTTATTTCTCATGTATTCCCGCTCAGAATTCCATATTTTCCAGCAGATATTTCTTTCTTTAGAGAATCAGCCAGGATAAACAAATCTCATTAAGGAAGGCTGCAATCTGCACCAATGGAAATACATAGAGCTAAATCCGCTTTAAATTCACGAATCATTGTATATCTAAATTACGTCTGTGCAAAAAAGAATAACATTTTATGTAATTCTAAATGCCATAAAAGCCTACCTTGTAAAAAATAAATAAGAGGTACCTAGTTGTATTTTTCAACTTTAAAAATTTTTTACTTTGTATTTTATGTTGAACTTCGACTAATAAAAATATTAAAATATTTGTCCATAAAAAATAAAAAATTTGCAATTTCAGTTCTTTAAAGTCAACCGTGTAATAATGAATGAGAGTTAGCTCTATTTTCAATTTGTCTTATTTCATTTTCTCAACAGAAAAGAAAATAACAATGAAACTGTTATTTCCTATCAAGTAATAAAAATATGAATTATGTTCATTATAATAATGGTTTTTTATCAATTAAATAAACAATTTTTATATTCACAATATTACCATAGGTACAAAAATAAAAAAAATAACTAGGACCTGTTATTTATTTTGCAAAGTAGGTTTTTATACAAACATAATTCAGATACACAATGCTTGGTGCATTTAACACGTATTTAGCCCTATGTACACAGATTGCGGCTTCCTCAATGAGATTTGTTTATTCTTGTGAATATTCTCTAAAGAAAGAAAATTCTACTGGCAAATATCGAAAACTGAGCGGGAATACATGAAATACGAAGACTTGTTTTAACTGTTGGCCACTTCGGATTTTGACTAGGAAATCTAGAAATTCTGGACTTTGAGTAGGAAATGTTCGGCATTTCGAGTTCGGTTTAGGAAATACTAGAACGTCCGACAAACGTTAGGACGTTCTCGTTTTGACTGGGAAATTCTAGTCTTTCCTGAATTTGGGTTTGTCCCATAACATATATACAAATTGTAAAACGTTTAAACAGATCTACATTGATTTAAATGAAAGTAATTTTATTTGGACAAATTAAACAATAATTAAATACATCAGAAGATATTTAAGTTTACACGCTGTTACGAAATCGTTCCGAACGTTTGGCATTTTTATTTGCAAATTCTTCTATGAGTAGATTGATATTGTTTTTTAGCTCTGTCGCATTCTATGGATAACATAGTTAAACCCGCTAATTGCATTCGCGTCATTAAACAAATGATTACATTCTAACAAATGATACGCATAATTTGATTTACTTGTTCTATTTATAAGATTTTAAACTTGTGTCGTATATATGTATATAGCTTAGTTTGTGATAGTTTGCTACTTTCGAGAGCACTGCATTAGATGCACTGTAGCGTTTTAATCGAATAATCGCATTCGGAAACATAAAAAACGTACCGTATTACTTGGAATTTAAGCCGCACTTTTTATTCGGAGTTTTAAGACGTAAAATTTGAGTGTGGCTTAAATTCAAAGCGAATACTTTATTTCTCCCACTCTCCAACGTTCGGGCTTTTGCTTTACGCTCTCTGTATGCGCATAGTATTACGATCGTTGATTACAATTTATTCGGTAGCTTATTATGTATATTAGTACCTATTTAAGTAAATAAAAATGTTTCTTATTTTTCAATACTTATTATAAAATCATTTTTATTTTTTCCAATTTTAAAATCCTACTGCGGCTTAAATTCGAAGTAATACGGTATGTGAAAACAATACATAAATTGTAAATTAGCGCTAAGTTTCAGAGTTCCAGCTAACGAACGCCGACGTCTACTGTACGTTAAATAGATTTAACTGTTCCGCGTTAAAATCGAGGTTATTTGGAATTAATTGTTTGGGTTGTAGAGATATTTTCTTCAGGGTGAGTTGGGGCCCCAAGAAGCTCGGGGCCCCCCGCACCGCGGGGTCTGCTGACCGTCAGCTACGCCACTGTGTTGAAGAGATCTTGACTCAATGTTTGACTTTTTTGGTCCAAGGCAAATTTAGAGGGCATTGAGGACCAACTGCACTCCCTCTTGGCAATATGCGCAAGAATGCGATGAAAAGTTTGATTAATACTAAAAATCATCAAACAATGTTTCAACAAATAGTTGTAAATGTCTTTTAAGCAAGATGAGCCCATATTAAAAGTAGATATTGGTACATTATAGCTTTGTTCCCAATATTTTTTTGACTAGTGCATGAATGAGTCACAGTATGCTCAATGCACCAGTGTGTGTATGTAGGTTCCGGCTCGATCAACAAAGCTTATATTTACATGTTTGCACAGGTCATGACAAGATTAAAATATTATAATAAATACCCTGTAGTGGTGTTGTGTCTTCCTGTAGTGGTGTCAGGTTCCATATGGGCTGTGAGCTCGAGTTTTTATTAAAAATTTTCGCTACTTTTTAATTTACATATTCTGATTGAATTAAAGTTTTTATTTCTGACAAATCTCTACTTTATAATACAAAAAAATCATTTTTCTACGTTATATTGCTGATTTTTATAATATAACAGTTACATTATTGATTTCTAGAACGGGACTCGGTGTTTTGGTGTGTTTTTTCTGAAAAGGGGGCGGTAGGCCGAAAAAGGTTGGGAACTTCTGACTAGGGATTAATTTGGTTGGTTTAATTTATTTGGATATACACTCAAATCAACACTAATCAGGGATTAACCATTTCAAATTACGTAAACCCAAGGTTAATATATTACAGGTGTGCTAGAGCCAATGGTAAAAATTCACCGGATGTCACGTGGTGTATGATAACGATGACGATGTCGTCGTTTCCCTACAGTAGAAAGACTATGGGAAGTCTTGATTCATTCAAAAACTTTAATCAAAAAATTTCATTAATATTTTGTATTTAATTTCTTTAATATTTGAAATGATGGAATTAATTAAGCAAAATAAAAATGTATAAAATAATTTAAAATAGATAATTTATATCTTAAATTGATTGAAACTAAAGTGACTAGTTATTTTATATTGAAATGCGGGACGTGTCCAAATAAAAAAAAAAAACACAATACGTTCGTGAGGACACCATTTTTTTAGTATCAGCTTAGCTCCATGGTAGAGAAACGATGTCGGGTAAAACGATGACGTCATCGTCATATACCACGTGACATCCGGTGAATTTTTGCCATTGGCTCTAGCACACCTGTAGTATACTAACCTTGACGTAAACCACCACGAATCCCAGCTGATCGCGAAGCTCCAGCGAGGTAGACCGCTACAGAACACCTCCAAAATTTGACCGCGCCAACTCGAATGTTTGTTTATCTTATGTACGCTTCTAACGAAGTGGTTCAGAGAATCAGACAATCCTATGAATAAAGTACAAATACTGATACTCTCGTTTGTTATGTTCTATTTTTACGTTCACGCTTTATACCTGGTAAGGTCGATCGAAGGACGGAGTTTAGTTGAGGGGTCCGAACCCCACCCGAAAACACATTTTTTTGTCAACAGATGATGCCGCATTCCATTCTCTAAGAATACTATGTAACGGGGCGAAACAAGACCTTTCACTGGCTGCCCACCCCTGCGGAGGGGTCAGCCGGATGGTGGAGGACGGGGATCGTTTCAACCAATTTCTGCACAACGAACTTATACGACTGGGAGGTCGCTCGCAATTTGCAGACCTTACTCAATTTCAAAAACATCCACTGTTGCTCGATGGCTCCCATAAGTTCACCAGTCTCCTTATTCAGCGCGCACACGTTCGCTTACATCAACTAGGTATTCGATTGTCCTCTCTGAGCTGCTTGAAGAGTGCTGGATCCTACGTGCCCGACAATCCATTAAGAAAGTTCTCCATTCCTCTCTTCCATGAGAATGGTTAAAAAAATCTCACGCTGCCCAAACCGAAGCGCCACTTCCCGCAGACCGACTCCAACATACTACGCCCTTTGCCGTAAACCGGTATCGACTTTACTGGTCCCTTGTATATATGTCAAAGTAGATCAATTAATACTACATACATCGCTCTTTTTACTCGCGAATCATTCGTGCTCTTCACTTAGAAGTCGTAAGCGACCTATCGACAGACAAGATCCTTATGGCTCTACAAAGATTCGTCGCACGACGAGGCCTACCTCAAACAATCTACACAGACAACGCAACAACGTTTCAAGCTACGAGCAAAGAACTCGCGCGAATTTGGAATGTTCTCTCCTCTTCTGAAATCTAACAATATTACGATCATCAGGGAATTACTTGGAATATTATCGCATCACGAGCGCCTTGGTGGGGAGGATGGTGGGAGAGAATGATTGGTTCCGTCAAAAAATGCCTGAGAAAAGTCCTCGGTAAAGCGTGTATCGACGAAGATGGACTTTTGACCGTAGTGGCGAGAATAGAAGCCGCTCTAAATAGCAGACCCATCGTACATGAATATGGATTTGGCGAATCCCTTATTCCCGCACATTTTCTAAATGGCAGGAAATTGACTACAATTCCTTCCGGTCCAGAGCCCGCGAATAAAAGTTTAACGCGTTTATGGCAAGAAGAGCGGAGAAGGACGGACTCCTTCTGGAAAAGGTGGCGCAAGGAATATCTCCTAGATTTAAAAAGTTACCACGAAGTACGTAATATTCGTGAAAATACTAGAACTCAAGCGGGAGATGTTTTCCTACTTCACGAAGACAACCTACTCCATCATTTGTGTACACTAGCTCGAGTAGAGAAAACTATACCGATAGACGTACTAATTCGTAGTTGTGTGCTACGATAGAACAATCGGGTTGTTACTCGCCTTATCCAGCTGGTCATCCCCCTGGAGATTGACCAGGGTGGTAAGGATGTCGGGGATTGACATCTGGAATCTACCCGTCTCTACCGCGACGGGTGCGCTATCTCGGCGCTTGCGCGGGGACACCCGCGCCAACTCGAATGTTTGTTTATCTTATGTACGCTTCTAACGAAGTGGTTCAGAGAATCAGACAATCCTATGAATAAAGTACAAATACTGATACTCTCGTTTGTTATGTTCTATTTTTACGTTCACGCTTTATACCTGGTAAGGTCGATCGAAGGACGGAGTTTAGTTGAGGGGTCCGAACCCCACCCGAAAACACATTTTTTTGTCAACAGATGATGCCGCATTCCATTCTCTAAGAATACTATGTAACGGGGCGAAACAAGACCTTTCACTGGCTGCCCACCCCTGCGGAGGGGTCAGCCGGATGGTGGAGGACGGGGATCGGGCCCGGACCCCATGATAAATATTTTTCAAGGGGTGGGACCCGAGACTCGAACCCGGGTCCTCCAGAGTGGAAAGCCGAAAGTCGTTTCCACGCGGCCAATCCGGCCGACTTATTTGGCCCATTAACCGGTGTCCTCAATTAAGGGAATCCACTGTATATATATCAGATAGTCTTCCGTATTTGGATATTCGAGAAAAGTGTTCAATAGGACACTGATTGCTAAATTTGAAGATCG
>AYEL01078629.1:0-38745 GCA_000484575.1 Olivierus martensii
AAAAAAATGAGATATTCAACTAAATCTTGACACGTTTATAAAGAAAACCCCCAAAAGCACTTAAACACGTCTCTTTAACTTCATGATGTATACATACTGATAACTAAATATTTTAAAACACAGTTTTTGGTGCACATTTTTTTACATCCCTCGACTTTCGAACATTCAACATTCGCACACACTTCCAGGAACCAATTATGTGCGAAAGTCGAGGGCCGCCTGTATTTAAAAGTCGATGGCGGGTTGGAAAGCCGAATTTCCCACCTAAGGAATATATGGTGGATAGACGATAATATTGTATTCGGCTGGTTAAAACTCCGAGGAAAGATCCTTCGTTCCACTCGGCTTTTAATTCTTTCGAGTTAAGTGAGCCGACGTTAATTCACCATCTGCTTTAATCCAACATTTATTCCGCCATCAAATCTTTAATGTCGTCCAAATTGAATTAATTAAATCTATTATAAGACCGCGAATTATTATAGAATTAAATAAATTACAATCATTATCGATTTATTATTAACAATAGAAGCTGTCGACGCGTAGATTGATATCTGGTAACTGCCGTACGTGACCGTTTTCTCGACAGTAACACTCGTATTATTAGGGGATAATCCGCGTGGCACTCGTATCTCAAATTGTGGCGATCTTTAACCTCACAAATATTTCTTTGTAATATTTTGCTTTAGTCGAGAAGGAAAGCTGTACGGCGAAAAGAAACGAACTTTTTCATTCAAAATTCCATCTTTTTATTAGCTTAGAAATAAAACTGGTGGTGGTGAAATTTATTCTTCGACACTGTACGTCGAAACAAAATCATATACACGAGTTTATTGTATAAAAATAATTTTAAATAATAAATATTTATTAAAAATTAAAAAACATTTTATTTTACTCTAAATATCTATGAAAGGAATGTAACAGTTCTGTATCGGGTGACCAGAAAGTAGACGTTGAAAAAATAACGTGTACGACCAATCATCTTTAATTACGCGACATTTCCCGCCTTCACCTGGAAAAATGGCTGGCATCATCCGCGTTGAGAAAGAATCCATTGGATATTGTCGAAGTATGAATTGTAGACGAATAAAATGGAGAAGGCTCGGTTCTAAATCAACGCGGAATGCGTTGATTGATTTGTATTTTTACAAATTTTTCGTTCGAGAAAAATCCAACGTTGACACCCGGCCAATCTTTAGAGAAAATGTTCTCTACAGAATAAGAACTATGGTTAAAACATACCGGCTTAAAAGAGAAGGGCGAAATTGGTTGATCTATTTTTCCCGATGAACAAAACTTTCGGTGGGTAAAATCGACGGAGCTATAACCAGAAAAATCCGCAGCGGACACGGAGGAGCAGAATTTCTGGCCGCACAAACTTTTCAGACGGAAGAACTGTCACTCGCAACAGTTTAAAAATTATTCGACAGTCATAAATATATTTTTACAAATAGGGGAAAAATGATCTTTGGTTTTAATCAGCGCCAACCTACCACGTGCTCAACCATCCTCTCCACTCCCTCTGTATACCTCCACGCTGGCTAACTGGCTTTCCCCCTCCCTGACGTCACGCCTCGCGCATCTCAGTGCCACGAAATTTTGCGAGACCTATAAAACAAATGAAGCCACTATTACGCGAATAAAATTCCTTAAAAATTTTATAAATGAAGTTTTATTTTCATTTTCAATTTTACTTGGGAACCGGCTGTGCGCGTACCCAAAGTGCCGCGGTTTGCCGATCTATTCTGCGCCATCCTAACCACAGGGCTAAATGGGCTATAGCCCCGGAGCGGAAAAAGTTGAATTCGATGGCAATGCCGCATAAATATTATTTATTATTGACAAATTTCTATCAGAAGTACAAAAGCCTATCGTGACACTTACTCAAAATTTGGCTTTCTGGTCAATTCGAAAAATTTAAATGAAGACACAATTAGAAAGAATGCTGCGCAGTTACGTAAAATATATGTTGACCATTTAGAATATAATTTTTTCGAAGAATGCCTTCATTTTAAACACGTTTATTTCTGTGAAGATAAAGAAAATGTATCTATCGCGGAACTTAGTTTGAGGACAATAATTGATTCAAAAATTGAGTCTACATTTCCTAACGTGGCCCAGCCACGCGCAGTTTTTTGAAGTATTGCAGCGGTAAAATAAAGATCTTTTTCGGCACTTAAGAGAATAAAAAATTATTTACGCTCTTTTCGGGACAGGGCGAATTAAATGATTTTAAGTATTGTATTTTGTCCATACAGAGTGATTTATTTAATTATTTAAATACGTGCGATATTATTAACCAGTTTGCCAAAGAAAAAAACTAGGAAAATAAATATTTACGTTACACATATAATAAGTTAATTTTGTTTTTTGTTCATATTTGTTTTTGTTCGTATAAGTTATTTGGATTTTATATTTTTATTTGTTTATTGGTAATATTTATAACTTTTTCTAGTTCTGAAACTTTTGTAAAACTTCACCGGTCACCCCGCTCCCGTGTATTTCTTTCGAAGAGGGGCGCCAAATATGTATCGCGCCCCTCTTCCTGTTCTCCTTTGCGCCCTCTTCCTGTTAGCGCAGCCTCTGATCTACATCCATCCATACGTATTACAAAAACTATAAGTTGGAATACCGCGTTTTACTTAAACTACAGAATATGGCCTTTAAAGAGTAGAGAGTCTGCGGAGCCTCAGGGTTTTCCGCGGGTCGAGTATAGTTAGGACTTTCTCTCCTTACCATACTCGACGACAGCATCGGAAATCAGTATCGAGTCTATGGGAGGGCCCGAGTTCATTTATATCATTACGCCGATGATATAGTTCACTAAATCATTCGCCACGTTGCAGTAAATTGCCATAACGTAATGACAATTTTGACAAATAAGCTATAAACCTCGAATAAAATTTCGATATTAACATTAATTTAACAGGTAGTAAATTATCCGCGCGTCTATAATATATACGACGATTGGATGAACTATCCTGCTCCGCGCATTCTAACCGTTCTAAAATGGCTGAGAGTTGTAATTTTAAGTGGCTCTCGGAAGCATCGATACTCGGAAGGCTGCGTGATTAGCCATCATTGAAATATTTATTCGAAACTGAAAACCCGGAGGCAAGATTACATAAAAATAACACCGTTCTTACCGACACTGTTATCTTTTATATAGAAATCGACTGTTCGGTGCGCGTTAATACCGTCATAAAGCTGGGAATACGCCTCTCCCATAGACTCAATACCGATTTCCGACGCTGTCGTCGAATTTACGGTTTAGTAACCTTAGCCATTAGTCGAAAATATCGGTAACCATTCTCACCGCTAAAGGTGTAACTTTATACGATTTTTCGTATAATTTTTAAAAAATTTCGTAAACGTTAAGAAGTCTTCACCGGGTTAAACGCCCCCCTTCGGTCGTTATCCGTTTTTAAATATATATATTTAAAATCGAAGGTGTGGTAGAGATTAATTAAAGCGGCCGATAATCGACCGGGAAGGAGAGCCAGCCAACTTTAGAAACTTTCTGCTCGGTTACGGTAAACGTTAAAATCACACGAAAGACCTGCGCTCGTGCGGTCTTACTGTAGTACGAATAACCAGGGGTGCATCCCAAGGTATATAGATATAAGGTAGAGCCACTTGGCTGCGCGAGAAACGGCTTCTGCGCACACCTTGTTGAGTCATTGGTTGCGTCGGCTTTTATATCCGAGTGACATACAGTCCTGTGTTACTTCATTTACATAAATATACATAACATGTTTAAATTTATTAGCTTAGAGTTATCAATTCATGTCATCCTCTTTACAATTTAATAGAACATCAATATGAGATCATTCTTACATTCTCATATCGGACCAGTGGTAAAGCCTCAATACGAGATCATTCTTACATTCTCATATCAGATCAGTGGTAAAACTTATTTAGATTAGATGACGTCATTAGCCGGGACAGCTCTTCCGGAGGACGGTTTCCGATTCCGTAACACGTGATTGCTAACTATTACTACGACGGAGAGTGTGGAAGTAAATCAACTCTTAAACTAAAATATAATACGTTAGCTAATATTGAAAATATCAATAAATAATAAAAGAATATAAGAAAATAACTCTGACCTGTCCTATTTGAACTTCCTCACAACATGATGTCATCCATTCTAAATTAATGTCATGGTTTGATTCGAGAATTAAAGAATGATCTCTTATTGATTATTAAAGATTGATCTCTATCATCCATTCTAAATTAATATCATGGTTTGATTCGAGAATTAAAGAATGATCTCTTATTGATTATTAAAGATTGATCTCTTATCTTATTGATTATAATCGTTAAATAAAATTTAAATAAATCATGTCAACTAGAAATTGAAGTTGTTGTACAACTATGTAAATGAGCCGAGCATGTGACTTGTAAAAGTTACTTGCTCAGCTCATTTATATAGTTGATATTGTAAGAAAGATATTTGTTTCTAGGCCAGTGAGGCATAATTTTCTGATGATTGAATTAGTGATAATTAATTTATTTTTGTGATATCAATAATTGATGTAATTGTATGGAATGTGGAAGTATTAAACTTAATTATCCTTTAACCTTATTTATTATTTTGAATTAATAAATTTATTGTTGTTTTGATTCTTTGGATTGATAATTAAAAAAGTTTTATCCCTAACTTGTTTTCTGCTTTATTCTTATTTAAATAAACTTTTTTTTATTATTTAATTTACTTGTTTTTCAATTTATTAGTTATTAAGTGCACTAATGTATTTTTGCTATTTAGTTCTAACATTTGTTTGGTACTTTAACAACTATGAAGTTCTAGTTATGTTTTTGTCATGTTCATGTTAGATTTAATTTGAACTAACTATTTTCAAAAGTTCTTTTCCGGAAGTATAAAGACCTGGACTCTGGAATCTTGCATGGTCATGAAAATCATTAGGTATTAGAATTATTGTTAGTTTTGAATATTTCAACTTTACAGAATATGTACAAATAGTAAAAATGAATAAAGAAAGGATGGTGAGAGAAAGAGATGTGAAATTGCAGAATGATTTTGAAGGGAATAAAAGAATGTTTTTAAGTATATGAGAAAGTTGAGAGGAGAATGAGTGTATGTATGTGAAAAGTAAGGATGATAAGATGCTTTGGAATATAGTGGTTGATACATGATGAATATTTCTATGAGGTTTTTGCCTGCTGGAGAAAGCAATAAGAATAAAAACAATGGGAAATATATGCAGTCACTTTTGTTAGATATAATATATTGTTGGGATTATTACTAAATTCATTATTTTTCCTTCAAAATATTATTATTATTTTAATTTATTTTTATGCATGCATGTACTGCCCTGTTACGCTTTTTAACGAACTTAAAACGTCCCTGTTAATTGTTTTATTTCGTTTATTTTATTATTATGCCATTAATTAAAATATGTATTAAAATATATTAAAAAATACACGAAACTAGGAAAATCTAACATGTTAAAAAAACATCACATAATCAAATTTTATAGGAAATATTAATTAATGTATTTTTGAATTTATTCCTGTTACGATTCTCGCAATTTGCGCCTCGCCATTTTTAATCCTTTTATGCAGCAACAAAAAGCGATGCGTTCTGCGCATCAAAGTGTGCACCCCCCTGGGTGCATCCAGTTGGTAAGCAGCTGACTAATAATCTCTCAGCAGACCGTCTAGCTATAATATTTATATGGTCCCAAAGGAACAATTTCTAGTCCTGGATTCCCATTATCTTACCAAAATCATACATCATGTACATGGCACATAATTGGAAAACCAGATGAAATAATCACAATTAGGTAAGATCATTTTCTGACAAAATTGATTTAGAAAGCTTCAAATTCATTTTTTCTTAACATCTTATGATTCAAAGAAGCTAAAATTAGCAATTATAATAATTTTTTTTTTAACTCTTGAACTATAGCCTAAGTAAGTATACTTCTAGTATATGAGGAGCTATTTTATTTAAAAATGATTACCAAGAATGTTTTCGTGCCATAGCCCCTTTTCAGTTGAACATATCATAGTTCCATTCAAACAACATTTAAAATTTAAATTGCAACATTAAATGAATAATAATCTATTTTATATTATATATAGATACAGGCCTGTATGGATAAATGACATATTATGGCATATGAATTCATGAGAGAGAGTATATGCATATGCAGAATTAAATAAATTAAACACAAATTGAATGCATAAAATCACAATTATAGATGACTTTAAGCATAAAAACAAAGCTTTCTTTAATGAAGGATGGAATATAAAAGACATGGTAGGAAGGATATATTAGTTAATATCAAGGTTTCAATAAAATGTATGATATGTGGAAATATTTAATTACAAAATACTATACTTGATGAAAACTATAAGAACTCTTTTATATTATATTATATAATACTCACTTGAAATCATAAGAAGTCTTTTCCACAGTGTATGTTGTAATCACATGATTTAGTCGATAATTTTATTCAAATGCATATTCTCTTCTTCATTAAATTTAATTATATGTATCATTATACAATGTGTAATTATTTATCTGTTATAATATGCTATAAATGCATTTTTATGTAAAATACTATATTATTTGTATATTATCGCAGTTTAAATTTTAAATGGTGTTCAAATGAAACTATTATAGTCCTTCTTTAATTGAACATATAACCTGAAAATGGCCCTTGGTGATCATTTTTAAATAAAATATAACCCTTGTAAATAAACTAGAGATATTGAATACAGCAAGTTATAATATGCTATAAATGCATTTTTATGTAAAATACTATATTATTTGTATATTATCGCAGTTTAAATTTTAAATGGTGTTCAAATGAAACTATTATAGTCCTTCTTTAATTGAACATATAACCTGAAAATGGCCCTTGGTGATCATTTTTAAATAAAATATAACCCTTGTAAATAAACTAGAGATATTGAATACAGCAATAAGTAGAAACTACAGGTATTTCCTATTTTTGTGAGTTAATTCATTCTTAGAGTATGCTTGTAAAGTAAGAACTCATAAACCAAAAATCAATTTCCCATAGATATATTAAAAACAAGTTCTGTTTTCAACAATGAAATTTGGTCAAATAAAATTAAGTAAACATCAATAAAATCAATAATTTATGATTAACAATGTTTTATTTATATAAAGAAATAAAAAACACGTCTTTAATATTAGACAAATTATAAAAGTAAAGAAATTATTTATCATCATAAACTATATTAAAAAATTTTTATTTTTCAATATTATTGACAGATAAGTATATGAGCTTCAATAGAGATGAACTATTGATTTAGGCACAGTTAGGAATGAAAGATATTTACATAATGTGCTGATAAAACTATGATGTGCTACTTCTACTTCAAATAAATCCAAATTTACAAGCCAAATTCTAGCCCTTGAATTATAACGGAATAATTTAACGATTGGAAATAATTTGAACTAAAGTTAGTGCCATCTCGTAATCAGAATAATAATTAATTTTACTAAATCTATGAGTGGCGCCATCTATTAAAAATTCGAGTTCAATTATTAATTAATAGATGGCGCCACTCATAGATTTAGAAAAAATAATTATTATTCTCATTACAAGATGGCGCTAACTTTAGTTCAAATTATTTCCAATCATTAAATTATTCCGTTGTAATCCTGAACGTGGCTCATCTTCCGGGCTTAAATTTCCTTCTTGAACTTTACAATATAAACTTCAAGGGAACCTATTCATTATTATAAATTATAAATTAGTATTTAATTCATTATAATATTATTATAAATTAGTTAAAAATTCGAGTTCAATTATTAATTAATAGATGGCGCCACTCATAGATTTAGTAAAATTAATTATTATTCTAATTACGAGATGGCGCTAACTTTAGTTCAAATTATTTCCAATCATTAAATTATTCCGTTATAATTCAAGGGCTAGAATTTGGCTTGTAAATTTGGATTTATTTGAATAAGTTCCCTTGAAGTTTGTATTGTAAAGTCTAATACTTCTACTTCTCAGTCCACCATTTTGATTTTTTTCAATTTCATAGCAGATAATGAATTTTCTGCTATATATCCAAGTGTGCTTTGGAATAAGTATTTGTTAGTTCTGTATACTATAATTATAACTTCTCCTTACATAATAATGTATTTATTTAATCTTCCATAATCTGTTATTTCCATATATACATAAAACAAAATATATATATATATGTATATATGTTTTTTGTTTAATAAATATTCTTAAGTTATATGTTAATACCTTGTTGTTGTTCTGGACTCTGAGTGCACTTACTCATGCACTTCCATAAAACACTAGATTCTGAATTCATAAATTTGGCCATCTGACAAAGTATTGAACTTGACTGCAATTCCTATAGTTTGTCAGAATTCTTTTTCCTTGTATAGATGTTATGTAACAGTATATATATTATAGCACATTTGCAATATTGTTTTAATTGTAAAATACACATTACAAATAATTATTTTAGTCAGAAAGTTCTGTATAATCAATTTAGATATGAAAAGTTTTTGTTGTCAAAATTATAAGGCAAGGTTTTACTTTGATTTATTTGACATAAGTTTATTAATCAGTTCTCTTGCAAAGTTTATTTTTAGTTTTGTTTAGATAATAAACTTTAAAACTTAATATAATATTATTGTTTATTTAATTGAAATTTAAAGCAAATTTGATTATTTTCTTTATTTGGATTTTGATCAACGATGATGATCTAATATTCCAGTGTTGTCGTATGAACTAGACTGTTATAACTAATAGCACTTACTGCGGTTGAGTTACTACTTCTTCCCTAGGTACTTTTCACTTCCTTCTTGAAATTTTTTAAACCACTTTTGACAGATATGTACAGATAATGCATCATCTCCATAAACTTCACATATATTTTTTGTTGCATCAACTGCAGAAAGTTTTTTTTTAAACGCGTATAACATTTGTGGCACAAATGTATTCTATCGGCACTCACGGCGAAAATGAAACTAACAATGGTTTGTCGATCTTTATTCTGACAAAACATAAATTTTTATGACGTTTACGTGTCATCTTTCAAGGTCACAACTAAACTAAACAATAACTTGCACATTTTTATTACTCTAGCGCCACCAATTAACAACTAAAAAAAACGCACAAACTTTCCAGACAACCCAATATATATGATTTCATTGCAAACATTTCAGGAAACATTGTTATATTAAAAGCAAAAACAGTTAACTGAAAAAAAAGAAAGTGGCATAAAAAATTGAACTTGTTCACTATTTTTCCTATTGAATTTTGTATCTTTTTTCTTATTGGATAAGTGGTGGGCATTACAATGTTCACTATCCACACACATGCTAAGAGTCAGCAGTCTAGTGAAAAATGGGGTTGAATAGAATTCTGAAAAAATTTGAAAAATGAGAATTGGAATTAAATATGAATACTTCAGGATGGAAGTATAACATGCTTCTATCTTGATAGCTAGTAGGCCATTTAAATTAACTAGCTGCCATTATTGCAAAATCACTGACAACCATTGTAAATATGAATTTTCATTATAAATAATCTTTATTGTAAGTCAGAGATTTCCAATATTTGAAAATGATATATACAGTCAATTCTGCTTAATTGGGATACGTTCAGACTAATCCATTTTGGCCCAATTAAGCGGCTGCCCCAATTAAACGAATTAATAATAAATTCTAAAATAAAATATGTAATACGTAGGTAAATAAATAAGTAGGTAAAAAATAATAATTAGGTATTTATTTTAATGCTTTATTAAACCAAAATACAGAAAATATTTGTACTATAAATAGTGAAGAAAAATAATACATACATGATAAATTTTACAATTTCGAATTTTTAATTTTGCAAAAATGTATCAAGTATAGTCTGTCTCTTGTCTTTTGATTTTGGTACACCAGTTGTATCAGCGAGTCTACAATGTTTTGTATTAAATGGCTGGCTTTTAATTTTATCCAACGAAGTAATTTTACTTGAAAGTGTAAAATCATTTCTTGGCATCTTGGCAATATTTAAAAATTTTAAATAAAATCAACACTGTAAATGAATATCGCTAGATATCAGCAATGAAATTTTATTTGAAAGTGTAAAATCATTTCTTGGCATCTTGGCAAAGATTAGTTTTTCTTGAAAGTGTAAAATCCTTTCTTGGCATCTTGGCAAAGATTTAAAAAGCAAAGCAATTTTATTCGAAAGTGTAAAATCCTTTCTTGACATCTTGGCCAAGATTTAAAAATTTTAAATGTGCAAAATCATTTCTTAGCATCTTGGCAAAGATTTAAAAATTTTAAATAAAATCAACACTGTAAATGATCGCTAGGTACAGTAACGGTAGACTCTTAAGCAAACACACACTTGCCAGACACACGATGATAGATAATTATCTGCTTCGCATCACACTAGTGTTGCCAAATATTAGTGTACATAGTACTATTGTATAATTTCATCCCACTTCTTAAAGAATTACGAGTAAATAAATTCAGCACAATTTTAAAAGTGGAAAATGTTCAGCATAAATTTTGAAAACAAAAATATAAGTTATTTCACAATTTAAGAAGGAAATGGCATTCATTTTGTCTTGAACTATAGCTAATGTTATATTATTGTAGTTTTGATAATATAGACATAGAAGAGGATATAATTTGTGATAAGCCACCATGTTGTAATTACAATTGGTTAAAAATTGGACCAACATCAAATTCTAGGGGAAAGAGATATTGTGGACAAAATGGTGAAAAGCCTCCTCCTTTCTTTTCTGTTGGAAATCAAGTCTGGATTAAATTTCATATCTCAAATATGGCAAAAGGTGGTAGAGGATTTCAACTTTCATATATCATCAGTAAGTACTTTTTGTTTAATTAAATCTTATTCTATCAATTATTGTATATTTTTATAATTTATTTAAAAATATTGATTTTAAGATAGAAAATAATTTAGATACACTTAGTTGTATTTTCAAAATCCATCAATTTTAAAATTAAGGATATTGGAATTTTGGATATATATAATATATATATGCAGTAATATACTGAAATTGCATCATAGATCATAGTTAAGTCATTTGGTAGTCAAATTGGTGGTGTTATTCAAGATGACATAAATCATGTCAAATTTTCCTATAAGTATAATGTTATAATGGAATGACTAATTCAAGACCAAAAATTTTAACTAAGAAAATCAGATATACTTATTTTGCATTTAAAAAGATTTGAAAAAAAAAAAATATGAAATTGACAAATCAAATAACAATTTAAGAATGCATATATTATTTCTCAAGATATACTTATTTTGCATTTAAAAAGATTTGAAAAAAAAATATGAAATTGACAAATCAAATAACAATTTAAGAATGCATATATTATTTCTTACTTTCGCTTTTTCTTTAAGATTTATGAATAACTTATCAGCTCTATTAAGTGAAAACAAAAATTTATAATTTATTATCTGAAGAACTTTCAGCTTAAAGAAGCCATCTTCAGCATAAATTTTGAAAACAAAAATATATGTTTTTGTTTTCACCTAATGGAACTGATAAGTTATTTCACAATTTAAGAAGGAAATGGCATTCATTTTGTCTTGAACTATAGCTAAGCAGCTGGCTTATTGCTAAAGTCCAATAGTGAAAATTGCAGTGATTAAGTTTTTGACTATGGCTTAAGCAAATCAAGTGCTGAATTTTGTGAGATAAATTCTTCTTCTAAAAATAGCATACATTCTTTCTATTGCTTGTTTTGTTGTTGTTGTGCATAGCTTGTTTAAATCAAATCTCTCAAGAATCTCAATGCAGGTTCAATAAGTCCAATCCTCTCAATCAGATTTGAAATTGTCATGATCTGAGTTGCTGGTTCAAATTAAAATGATGTTCTTCAAGCACACTTTACTTCCATATTTCATTAAGATCATTGAGTTTGAGTTCCTCATTATGGGAATTTAGCATCTCAAAAGCATTTTCAGAAATAACTTTCAAATAACAACTTTAAAACAAGCACATTATAGAGTATATAGTTCTATAAAGTGCTTGTTTTAAAGTTGTTATTTAGTGAATTTAAGCAGTCTGATTTTGTAAATCACTTTCAAATCAAATTTGCTGTTATATGGGCTTCTGAAAATTAATCTAGGCAACAAAATTACTTTTAAAGTGGCATCTATCTAAATCTTGAAAAAGCTGTGAAGAAAAGGCAAAGTTATTTCAGATTCTCTTTATTGTTTTATCAGCAGCACATGTCCATAAGTCACCTATAATCCTTACTCCATCTAAGATACTGAAGGCCTTCCAAAAATCTAAATCAATATTCTAATTCAATATCTTTTTCTTATTAAATTTATGCCATTTTCCATCCTACTAGATATTAAAGAGCAAGGCATTTTGTAGGCTACTCATACCTATAGTGAGATCTTCCTTTTCTGCTGAAGGTAACTAAACAGTGGGGCTATTCTAGTATTTACCACAGGTCGCCTATATCCATAGTGAATCAACTGTGAGGTGAACAATAGGTTCAATGAACTGGATGGTGAATGAGGTTCAAGCTGCAAAGTTGCAAATTCTAATATATTCAGTGTCGCCTATATCCATAGTGAATCAACTATGAGGTGAAAATAGGTTCAATGAACTGGATGGTGAATGAGGTTCAAGCTGCAAAGTTGCAAATTCTAATAAATACCAATAATAAATAATTATAATTAACCTAACAGTTCTAACGACTCTGCCAATCCAGAGTTTGGCCTGAGCGCAGGTCTTTTGCTACTTTCTAAAGTAAATATAGTTAATACAATTAACCTAACAGTTCTAACGACTCTGCAAATCCAGAGTTTGGCCTGAGCGCAGGTCTTTTGCTACTTTCTAAAGTAAATATAGTTAAAGTCTTGTAAATGATTGACTACAACACAGATTAAAGTGAAAAACTTGATTTATTAAATAAATAAAGCACTTTCAACTTAACTAAGTCATCTTCAGTCAGCTTTAATTATTTAATAAATCAAGTTTTTCACTTTAATCTGTGCTGTAGTCAATTATTTATAAGACTCAAACTATAAGTGAAATTGCTAATAAATAGTAATTAAATATAGTTAAATCCAAAACAATCTAAATCAAAACTTCACATTTAACTGGAAAAAACAAAACAACCGGAAATTTACAACTAGAAGTATCAATTAAATGTTAGATCGAAAAACAACAAATTATGTTTGAAACTTATGCTAATAAATTAAATAAATTCTCAAAACAAGTCGAATAACAAAAAATATAAATTTATTAGACTCAAAACACTTACAAAAGTGTTAATTAAAGCTTTATTAAAACAATAATAAAGCAACAATCAATTAATCAACAAAACTTATTTAATCCATCTCAAATATCCAAAAATTCAATTATTCACAAGAAATAAACCTTAAATACTACTTAAATTCTAATACCTCCACCACCAATACAAACTTCAAGCAATTGTAGATCCTTACAAGAAATATGAATGTCACTGTTCCAGTTCTAGCTCAATACACCTCGCTGTGTCATCGGCTTTATACTAAGTGATTACAGTCCCGAGCTTGGCTCATTTGCATAAATTCGCGAAACAATATCAAATTTATTAATTTACAGAGTAATCAATTCGTGTCATCCTCTTTACAATTTAATTATATATCTAACAAAACATCGATAAGAGATCTTGGCTTTATACTAAGTGATCACAGTCCCGAGCTTGGCTCATTTGCATAAATTCGTGAAACAATATCAAATTTATTAATTTACAGAGTAATCAAATTCGTGTCATCCTCTTTACAATTTAATTATATATCTAACAAAACATCGATAAGAGATCATTCTTATATTCTCATTTCAACTCAGTGATAGAACTTATTCAGATTAGATGAAGTCACTAGCCAGGAAAGCTTGTTTGGAAGACTGATGTCCATTCCGTAACATGTGTTTACTAACTACTGAGACAGAGAATGTGGAAGTAAGTTAACTCTTAAACAAAATATAATATGTTAGATAATAACAATAAATAATAAAAGAGCATAATAAAATAATAAACAGGATAGGTCAGAGTTAACCTCTTCACAAAGCTAAATCTTTCTTGAAAAAATCAAGGAGATATGAAACATGGAATTGAACTGAAATTTTCAGAGATGAAGTGCAACACCATTTCACATAGTTGACTTATTGGTCACTGTAAAGCGATGGAAGCAGTTCAACTTTTACTCAGATTTGATTCTGGTCTCTGTATGAAGACAACATATGTATGTAAGATGCAAATTACTCTTAGCTTAGATACTAATTTATTGATAACATAAAATCAGTGGAATAGATTGCATACATTAATTTGGTCACTTTGGTTAAAATTGGATCTGGGGCAATAATGTAAATATAGGATGATGTAATGTAACACGAAATGATTTAAATCAGAGAATTCTGTATATGTATATACAGTGATACCTTGGTTAACGATGGTAATCCTGGAACGGATTACCGTAATTAACCAAAACCGTTGTTATCCAAGGCGCGATTCCCATAGGATTTGATTGAAAATTGGTTAATTCGTTCTTACTCCTTCCCACCACCATAGTAAATATCCTAAAAATATGGAAAAATATTTATTTTTCATATTTGCAACAAAAAAAAAATTAACATTGATGAAATGAATTGTTCACAAAAACAGTTTTTAATTATCAATTTTCACCAGAAGAACAATTGGGTTCACTTCGGAGTTTTTTGACAAACGAACCTGTAAACACTGATTAGCAGCTTATAGATTCAACGATTATTATATAGATAAGATTTGATTTTGCCTTTTAATTATGAACAAACAGTGACACACATTTGCTGATTTATTGTCTATACGAACTGTAGGATCTCGGACAGATGTTTGAACAGTGACACACATTTGCCGATTTATTGTCTATACGAACTGTAGGATCTCGGACAGATGTTATTTTTTTCTAATGGTTATACAATTAGAATTGCTAATGCTTATTATAGATGTCACTTTCCAACAAAATTTACTAGAAAAACTGATACAAGAAATCCTTTATAGTTACTTTTTATCTTTCGAATTATTATTAATTTTTAAATTCCAATGGATGCTTATAGCAGTCAAGTGTTCAGCGTTTGATTCTGCAGTTCTCTGAATTATATTCATTAAAGAAACTTCCACAGAATCATCTGTTAATTCATCAATCAAATGTATTAAACCTTTTTGTTTGAGAGCAGCCATTTTGCTTGGCAGAACTTGTCAGCGAGACGTCTAGTAAAACAGTGCAAATGATGACGTATGTGAACTAAGCGCTTACTTATCAAAGTCAGCAAAGCGCTTGCCAACTGGATGCACCCCAGGGCTGCTAATGCTTGGGTTTTCCCCCAAAATCTTGAGTTTTTACTCGAAGTATTGGATCTTGGTTTTTATTTCGAAAAATCTTGGGTTTTGATTCTTATTGTGGAAATAGAAACATATAATAATTATTATATACTCAAACGTGATTTTATACGGTATTTTGTGCGGTATATAAAAAAATTCCATCAAATGCATATTATGAATAAAAATTAATTAAAAAATGTAATTAAAAAACAACAGAAGGCTGTCAAAATAACATGCAAATTAAAAAGAATCTCCAACAGATTGCCCACTCGATATATTATATATATCGAGTGGTCAATCTGTTGGATCCACGAAATTTATTACTTGTACATATAGCGCCATCTAGTCACAGTAGTTGATAACCCTCCTGTGATTAACGTACATACCTCTTGACCGAAAAATGTTCCGGTGTGTAAATTCAATTTTTTCTTGTTTGGAAAACCAATTTTTAGCTACATCATGAGATTTTTGAGGTTTTGAATTACGTATTTGCTATGTGGGACTTTTTTTATGCGGTCCCTATTTACCGCATAAACTTTTTTTTAAATGTGTCGCAAACGATAGATTTTATATATACGCACGAAGTTTCAGGATATTTTTTATGCGGTCCCTATCCCCCGCACAAAAACAGGTTTGAATGTAATTTGAAAGATAGGGCCTATATATATTTAGGCTACGTTATAGTTTTACTAATATTGGTATGAATTAAGAAGCGTAAAAGATGTCTCGCAAAATTCAAAACATGATATTTTGTCACATTTTATGACAAATTTCACTATTTTACCTCATTCTTCAGCAGCGGTTGAGCGCATATTTTCTCTAATAAACTGTGTGAAAACTAAGCGGACGAATTCTTTGAAAGCAAATGCAGTAAGGGATCGAATTTTTGCGAGAAAGGCAATCAATAGCGGTAATAATGATTGTACAACATGGACACTAGAGAAAGAACTGGTAAAAGATTTGCAAAGTGGCGCTATTAGTCAAACGATATTTAAAGAAAATGAAAAGATCAGAAAGAGACAGTGATGACGGAAATTTGCGAAGAACTGTAAAGCTACGTTTAGACGATGCCTCTCTGTACACAATGTTGTATGCAGAATGATGCGTGCCTCGATGCGCAACAGCCGCATGAGGCATGCAGCTTGCCCCTTCGTGTTCACACATAGAGGATATATTGCAGAAAATGCCGACACGAACAGTTATCATTTCAAATGATAGAAGGGGAAAAAAGAAAGTGTTTTGACCCGCAAATATTTCGATAGAAGCGCTAATAACATTAGTATTTTGAACCAAATCAGGATAGATAGTTCCAGTCTTTTCAAAAATTTACTAGAATAACTTGACGACAATAAATTTAACTTCTTCAATAAATTGATATGTTTTTTTCACACTCCTATTCATAAAACAAAGAAAAATTTGTGAAAAAAGGTTAAAAATAATCGAAACAACGAGATGTTGCACGACTAGTTGTACGTGTAACCCAACTAGAACGGGGAGCACATGCGCCTGTATTGCAACAGATTTTGAGGAATGCTTCTTTGCATGCCTTCTCGCGCGCCTAGTTGAATGCATCTTGTTGCATGAAAAGTAGCACCGTCTAAACGTAGCTTTAGAATAACATTTATTAAAAGTAAGTAAATATTTAATAACTTTAAAATACTATTTTTCGATCTTGGGTTTTTTGCTTACAAGGGGGAGGCCACAACCTCCGTCCAACCGATTTCGATCGGCTTTAACATACAGGTTGGGGGCCATCGAAAAGTAACTCGTGTAAAAGGGTTTAGGTCACTATGCCTTCGTTTAAAAAAAATCCAAGTCAAATGTCATGACGCCGGATCGCGCCACTTATATACCTAAAAAAATGCATCTATTTCAACTTAAGCGGTGGCGTAGCGTTTAAGGCCGTTTCTTGCAGAACTGAACGTTCTGAATTCGAATCTCCCTCGCGTACTTTTTTTACAAGTGAATAAATAAATTAAAGTATTACTAACAATAAAACTTCAGATAAAATCACATCTTTTTTTGTCGTATTTATGTTTGACAAAATCGCTCTTCAATTATTATTCGATCTCTTTCTCGCTTTATCTCACTCACTCTCACTCTCCAATTATCATAATTCACATTGCATCGGGTGATAACTGTCATAAAAACATTGAAAGCAAATGAACTTCCAGCAACAACCGCATTGGATAAAAGCTATTTTGGCACATACGCATCCCTCCTGCCCAATAGTGTTCGGAAAACAAACTTGATTGACGTTCATGAATATACGTCTCTGTGTAATCAATTTTGATGCAATATTCCAGGCGATGCGTAGGATAGCATCGCCTGGAATATTGGTGCTGACAACTGATTATATATCAGGCTATGAATTGTTATGGTATCCCGTTTGGTTATAAAATTCTCGCTATGTTTCGAGAAGTATACTGGAATTTTGCAATTTTGAAATACAGTTCTTTACTTGTCGGAAGAAGTAAGCATCACAGGGTGCGCATTTTAACGGTATAACTTTTACCGTGCAAGTCGGTAGGTTCTGATCATTTGTAAACAGAATCGTATTGTACATGACCATGTCAGTTTGTCCATTCCACGAATCCAATACTAGACAGAATTTGTTATTTTCCACATAGGGTTTCAAAACATGTTGAAGATACAAATTGTAAATATTTATTTTAATTTCCCAGATTTGCAATCTAATGTCTTACAATTAGGTATTTTTGTCATTCTCTTCATTTGTCATCTAGTTATCATAGAAAATGTTTCGTTTGCATTGAAAATTTGTAAAAAAAGAAAGTTATAAAAGTAGCTGCACGCAGATCGCGAAAGAAACTTTCAGAAAAACCAAATATTATATTATATATTACTTATCACCAGATGTATTGTGAATTACAATTAGAGAGTGAGTGACATAAAGCGAGAAAGAGATCGAACAATAATTGAAGTGATTTTGTCAACCGTAAGTACGACAAAAAAAAGATGTGATTTTACCTGAAGTTTTATTGTTAGTAATATTTTAATTTATTCACTTGTAAAAAAAAGGGAGGTGAAGGAGACTCGAATTCACAACGTTCAGTTCTGCAAGAAACGGCCTTAACCGCTACGCCACCGATTTAGTTGAAACAGATGCAATTTTTTGGGTATATAAGTGGCGCCATCCGGCGTCATGACATTTGACCTGGATTTTTTTTTAAAACGAAGGCATAGTGACCTAAACCCTTTTACACGAGTTACTTTTCGTGGCCCCCAACTTGTGTGTTAAAGCCGATCGAAATCGGTTGGACGGAGGTTGTGGCCTCCCCTTGTTAGATCTTGGGAATTTTACCAGCCTAATCTTGGGTTTTGAAAAAAATCGCATTGGCAACCCTGCGAATTACCTTAACGAGCAACGTTATTTCCGGAGATATAGCGGGTAGTTTGTTTGGGTAACGTTATGACAGCGGAACATCTTAGATTTTCTATGAGTGATGATCTCGCTATTCTACACGAAATTATTGCTACAAATCCATATGAAGATCCGAAACTGTGAAAGGAAATCCAACAGAAAACTGTTGCAGCGTAGGGAAAAAGTTTTCTCTTCGAGCGGTGAAGAAACGTGTCGACTACTTTTTGAAATTATGGCAGAGAGAAGATACAATATTTTTAAAAAGTAAGTTAGTATTTCGCATATAAAATGCGACTTCTTAAATTTAGAGTACCTAAATTAGAAAGTCGCTTCAGAAACTAAACTAGCTAAATCGCTAAACATCCGTTCGCCTCGCGTCGCGTCGTATTTTTGAAAAGCGACTTCACCATTCTCAGATTCTAACAAAATCGATGATCGAATTTTATATCGAGGTCGAGGTAAATATTTTTTTCATAGAAGTAAACTTTTCGAAAGAATTACGCCCTACTAGTGAGGATGATGAGATATAAGCAAAGTATCTCGTTACACGGCGCTGGTCATGGACGCGACGCGAACGAGTACTCGAATTCTATCGTCATTCTATTCGTGCCACGTTTTAATATCAGAAAACGGCAAGAAAATGTTTTGAGAATATCACTCCATTGAATTTGAGATATTCGGGTAATTTCTCACAGTTCAATTTAATTTGCAGATCAGGAACCGATGAGTAATATGAAGATGCGACAAAATTCTATAGGAAATTTAAAACACGGCACTAAAAAACCCCAAATTAAATTTGCCATAATTCAGAGATCTTTTAAACATTCAATAAGACCCGCTTAAAGCTGTTTCGATATAACACAGTGTTTTCGAATTCAATATTTTTTTATTCACTTTGGCGCGGTTTTTCAAAACGCTATAATCACATAAATCCAAAAATCGCATGAAGACGAGTAGGTTACCGTTTTAGAATATGAGAAGCAAAAGGAACTGGCAACGGATTTTCTCAAAACAAGTTTAGCCTCTATTACGGAAATTATGGATCAGTTTATACAAAATGAAACTATTACGGAAATTATGGATCAGTTTATACAAAATGATCCAAATTAATAGAAGTTCAAAGGCAAGATGAAGTGTCATGGGTTACAATGTCTAGTTATTGACAGAGTTCAAAGGCTAGACGAAGTGTCATGGGTCGCGATGTCTGGTTATCGACAATTACTGGTTGAACGAAAAAGGAAACCGACGTTAGATGACTTCTTAATTAACGAAAAAACAAAAAGTGTCAAACGAGGAAGAACCTTTCTCATCATAAACATAAATTATTTACTCGAATATTTTTGATTTTCAGGAATGAATTATAAACACAAATCGATATTAGCCATTAGAAATGTCTTCAATTAATGTAATACAATAAAACGAGTCTTACTATATTTTTTCGCTGATTTAATATATTAATTAAAATAGTATCATCAATATCGTATACTGCAGACCACCAAATATAGAAACATTTCACAATTCTTCCATTGTTGGGCGACGCGAGGAATTACCTTTAGGCTGGATTCACACTGGTCCGAGACCACGTCTACGACTATGACCACGAATGACAACTCGCGATAGAACACGCCATTGATCACGATTTTTCGAATCAACCACTAGCGACTGCGTAAACAACAGCCAATAAGAGCCGATGTAGCGTACAGCTCGTAACAGATGGTCAAACGCCTCCTTTCTATTGGCTATCGTAATGACGTAGCCACTGCGACCACGACAATATTCAGCGAGTCGAATATTGTCGTGGTCGCAGTAAAGAGTCGGGAAGCGAGGCCTGATGGGATTGTTCTGTAGCGGTCGCGAGGGCAGTGCGACCGAGCAAAATAATCTTGGAAACTAATGTATGTTATCAGCTTTTACCGTATTCGGCCACGTAATTTTAAGGTTTAGCGTAGCTAGCAAACGCTATAGCAAAAACTGTCTTTTATTAAATAAATGTGGCGTTATTAAAAATAAGTAATAATGACGGTATATGGAACGTCCGTACTAGCTAGATGAGGCGGTTAGCCGTACTAATCACGAATGTGGTACAGTACTAATTAGTTGGATGCGAAGTATCCGATTTAAAACGGCGCCATCTAGGTAAAATAATTTTAATTCCAATCGGTATTAATTAAGAAAAATATATATAAAACGGCGGTTTAAACAGTAAATACCACCGATTTAAATCGGGCCCTATACTTTTTATTAATAACGATAATTGGCGTCGGGCCCGGAAATCGTCGGTTAACGTTACGTCCGTACCGTTTTATTTAACGTAATTACCGAATCGGTCCGAAGGCCTACTTAGTGGTTAGATGACGCGTCACTCTAGTTGCGTCGAAACGTTACTATGACAACGCGGAGCGGCGGGAAGTGCCATTTGTCACAGATGGAGAGGGAACGAATTGATTACCGAAAGCGGCCGGTCTAATCGACCCCGACGTAAGCTTTCTGTGGCTGACACGTTAGGTTTTCAACGACGATGGCTAACAATAGCGGTAGTTTTGTCAGTCGGCTTTTAATAGGTTGGCCCGATCGAGCTCGGTTCCAGTAAATGCTACGAGAAATATTTTTGTTGCCTAAATTTAAAACGATGGATTAAAAACTTTCAAATATTTAGAGGTAACCGCGTAATTGCCGACAGCCTTCTTTTAATTATAAATACAATATTTTAGCCTAAGATAATGCCGTATCGGTTTTTGTTTTGTGCCATACGTAATTTGTTAGACACACCTGTCGCTGGTCGTATTTATTTCGGCGCTATACAAGCGTATTGTATATATATTTACAATTACATATGTACAGTATCCGTATATTTTTATTTTAACTAAAATCATTTAAGATATCGATTATAGCGGACAACGCTACTTCAAAATTACATAGGCTACGATCGATTCTATTTTCCTAGGTAAGAGCTCGACGTAATTATTTCTTCGTTCCTTTATTTTCGATTAAACGGACAGATGGAAAAGTTTTCCATTTAAAATCTATTATTTGGATATTAAGGACGATATCTAATAATTTGACTTTGGAATTAGGACGGTAAAAAGTTTTGAGAGGAAATTACTTACCAACTATGGTTTTCCCAACGTAAAATAAATACATTCGTACACACGCGGGCAATGTTTTTCACCGATAGCGATTACGGAGACTCGTATTATACAATGTAAAGTGGAAAGATCCAACTAAATACGCTTTGGACACATTACTAAAAGAATACTTTATCTAAGCGGTAAGCTATTATTATATGGTTGGTTTCGCCATATAAAATTCTTTCGATTCGGACATTCGACCAGTTTCTACTCGATGGTCGTAATTCCGACCGATAATTTCTCCATTATTTCCACGGTCCGGCTTTAACGTGTCATCCCGACTTTCTTTCCTTATAGTCCGTATTTAAAGCGTCGGTTATTTAATAGCGGACCAAAATTTTCCGATAAGAGTTTCGACGGATGTCACAAATTATATGGACCGAGTGTGACCGATCGGGCCTTCTAATCCAGCTGGATCGAAACCGGGCCTCGTTAAAAAGATACGGTGGACCCCCCGCAAAATTCGACGATAAAAACGCAGTCTCGGAATATCGGTATCGGTCGGTCGGCCGACACAATCCAGTAACCACACTATCGTCCCACGGTAACCCGGTGCCATTATAAATTACTACCGACCGCGTTAATAAGAATTCGGTTGACAGAGAAAACGAAAAATTCCTACCTGGGACGGGATAGTATTCGGGTAAACCCGAGGGTCGAACGTAGATTCCGCCATTAGAACTATACAAGTTATTGAAAGCCATTTTTCAATGTTTATTCTGCCTGGATAACATTCTGGTCGTCCGAAATCACCGCACCGTGGCGTCGTTAACGACGAATCGATGGAGACAGTTACACCGACATGTGACGTTTCCCCACCTGTACGGATCTGTGTAGTAACGATTAGACGTGTGTCGTCGGAGCGGCTGACACAATTCCCAGCCTTCCCACCGCCGGTTGCCTTCTGGTACACCATTAAATTCCCCCATCGGATTATGTGCCGTTGTCAAGACGACCGTGTTCACGTAGATTAGGGGCGCCGCCTTACAGTAGGTTGGAGACAGCCACTTTTTCATTGGCCCAGACGGGAAATTCTATCGAGGCGCCCTCTAAATGTCGTCCGACTCCCACCCGATTAATTAATATCCGTTATTTATTATTCTTGGCTGGTTTTTGACCGTTATTAATCTGGCCGCTTTCCGCTCGGTGCTCGGGTTTTGGGGATTAAAGGATAATTTACCGCCTGGCTTATCTTTGACGTTAATGAGCGTCGATGTCGTTCTATCCCCGGGATAATCGATATATCGACCTCCGAATCAGATTTAGATTTTTCTTTTAGCCTCGGCCGACGCGCGTTTTCGTTTTAGTTTCATGCTTGGAATATTTTTTAAACTTAATTTCTACCACAAAAATCGTTCTACCTTCGGTCTCTCGGCTTTTTTCGTCTTTACCAACTTTTTAATTTCCATCCATCGTAGGCTACTAGCGCAATTACCAAGTTTTTGTCGATATAATATTACTTATCGAGATATTGGTAGTATTATTTTAGTGTCTATTTTTTCGTCCACTGTTCGATATAGTATATACCTGTTTCTTTTCTTTCCCTGTGTACTAATGTTGTACAGTTTGTATCCAATAGGAACCAATTACTTTTCCTATGTCGCCTCTCCTTCGTTTCTATCGCTTTCCAGGATGTCTTTTCCCTCAGTTCGTTCGCCACTCTTTGTCCATCGGTTATCGGGATTCTCGTTGTGGCCAGCTCAACGCCATTTCCTGCTTTTAACGTTATCGTCGTGTCTTTCTTTAATTTGTTCTTTTATCCGCGTGTTGGTTTTGCCATCCCTCCCGGTGAAGTTTAACGGGTATCTTTCCACGCTTCTTTTCTAGTTTCTGTTCCATTTTTCACAGCCGTACGTCGTAGCTGGCGGTATTCGCATTGCACTTAGGAAGTTTTGTATCGGCAGCATGCGTACCATCCCAATTACATCCTATGTTAAATTTTTCTCACGCGTTCTACCTATATTAAGAATACTTGTTCTAACATGGGAAGGAAAGAAATAGGGCGGACTGGCCATAAGGACGTTCTGGCAAATGCGAAAGGCCGGTGCTATCGGAATAATATGGGCCGGCAGCCGACGAACCGATTTTTTATGTCACGCACCGCACTTTCAATATAATGTATATTTGTTTCAGATTCTCTTCATTCATTTTTATCCAAATTTATCAATATTTTAGTATTTGCACACAAATAAACACTTGTGCTTTAGGTAATTATTTTATTTTGTCGTTAAAATTTGTTTTGTAAAAAATACTATGTATTTAATTTATTTATTATATATTACAGATATCTCGTCACCAGGATATTAAGATATAAAAATAAAATAAAAACAGGAGTATTGCAAAAATATTATTAAAAAAATTATTTAATTTTTTTGAAATACTCCTGTTTGTCGGCCGGATTGGCCGCGTAGAAACGCTTCGGGTTTCCACTCTGGTGGACCCGGGTTTGAATCTCGGGTCCCACCCCTCGAAAATATTTATCATGGGGTCTAGGCGCGGCCCGTCGATCCCTGTCCTCCTCCATTTGGCTGACTCCTCCCCAGGGGTGGGCAGTCGGTGGAAACACCGGTTGCCCACCCCTGCCACATAGTATTCTATAGAAGAATACTATGTGAATAGAAATTCAATAGAAGAATACTATGTGGCAGGGCTTGTTTCGCCCAGCCACATAGTATTCTTTTATTGGTTGTTCGGAAAGTAATTTTGTTTTTTTCCCATGAAAATGAACGACAATTTTTTATAGTATATAAATATTTTATTTAACATATTGATCATTTTAATCCAATATCTTGTTGCCATCTTTCTGGTAGTAGCGTGATTCCATGCTCGTAGAATTTCCGATCTTTTCTTGCAAAAAACTGAACCAAGTGATTTTTGGCATCCTCATTTAAACTAAGTGTTTTGCCGTCTAAAGAATTTTGTAAAGACAGGAATAAGTAATAATTGGCGGGTGCCAGATATGGTAGGTATGGTAGCATATCCCATCCAAACTGTAACAGCTTCTGGCGAGGCATCAAACTTGTATGAAGTTTGGCATTGTCATGGTGAAACACTATGCCTTTGTTAATCAATTCGGCAAACTTGTATGAAGTTTGGTATTGTCATGGTGAAACACTATGCCTTTTCTGTTAATCAATTCTGGCCTCTTCTGTTTGATGGAATCATTCTTTTCTGTTAATCAATTCTGGCCTCTTCTGTTTGATGGAATCATTCAATTTGTCTTTTGTGGCAGTACACTTCAGAATTAATTATGGAATTGTCTGGAAGAAGCTCAAAAAAAAAACAATTCCCTTGAAATTCCACCAAACAAATAGCATCCTTTTTTTGATGAATATGGGGTCTCGGAGTGCTTTGATCCGTCTCATTTCTTTTGCTCCATGATCACTCGGGTTCAACTTTGTTGTAAACAATCCATTTTTCATCAACAGTTATGATCTGCTTCAGAAAGAGATCATTTTCTTTACGTTTGAACAACAAATCGCAGATGTCGATGCGATGGAGCAAATCTTTTTTTGAGAACATGTATCAACGTTTCAACTGGTCGTGAATGGTTGAATTCAAAAAATTCAATCTTGTAGGAATTTATCATGTTGTTATTCAGCGGATCGCTTCAACCAATACCTTTATTTTGTCATCATCAGCTTCAACTAACCTTCCGCACTTGGTGCATCTTTAATATCAAAATTGTCAGAATGAAATTTAGATCGGAAGAGCGTACATGGTGCATCTTTAACATCAAAATTGTCAAAATGAAATTTTGCAAAAAGTTTGGCACTGGCATTCTGTTAACACATCATCTCCCTACACTTCACATAACTTTTTTCTTGCTTGAACAGCGTTCTTGCTTTTTCGGTAATAAAAATGTAAAACATGCCGAAAATCTCCATTTTATTTTCCATTTTTGATTGAACACCAAAAAAAACAAATGTACAGAATCAAAAAAAAATTTATAAATATATCTTGAAATGTCAGCTGTCGAAATTTATGACGACACTATGGATTAGAATGAAATTGGCGGGAAAAATACAACTAACACCACTGGTGGGAAAAAAACGAAATTACTTACGGAACAACCCAATAGAATGGAGTGTGGAATCACCCGTCTGATGTTTTTCTATATCTTACGGCAAAATGTTCTTTCCTAATACCGAGTCTAACTAGTGGGCCCCTGTCAGGATAATGCTAGAACCGAAAATACTTCCGCCTTTACTGATATGAACCAAATTTGGGCGTTATGCCGGAGTTCATGAGGGATGTTAATATGTAAAATATTACATCCCCGTTTTCAGTAATAAGATAACAACACTATTTACTGTGGGCGCAAAATGCTATATATACGAGACACCGTATTAGTTTGAATGAACCGTATAGTTATAACGTTTTTAATCACTGCAAATACCCTGGTATGCGTATTAAAGCTGAGGTTAGTGTATTAATTACACAGTTGACAAATACACGATTTCCTTTTCCCATAAGGGAAATAATTTAATAGTTTAACCACTTTCCAACATAACTAATGCCGATATCGGCCGGATTGGCCGCGTGGAAACGCTTCGGCTTTCCACTCTGGAGGACCCGGGTATTGAAAACTCCTTTTTGTATTGACTCTGGATCTCATATAACACGATTTTACATAACAGCGTTTTTTAGGAACATATCTACCGTATTATAGGAGGGCTATCTGTATTTAAAATATTTGTATGAAATTTTTAAAAGCTGAAATCCATTTTTATAAAAATATAAATAAAAAACTTTTTGTAGAGATGAATATCTTTAGCCAAACATTTCAAAGGAAATTCAATGAGAATATTTATAGAAAAAAAAATATATTTATTGACATTAAATATTTATAAAAATATATATATATATATCTACTTTTCCGATTCAAATGAGTGTTTTACTTCCTATTATCCAAAATCAACCTTTCTGGTAAAGGTGCCTTCTTATCTCTGATGAATATCTTTAGCCAAACATTTCAAAGGAAATTCAATGAGAACATTTATAGAATAAAAATATATTTATTGACATTAAATATTTATAAAAAATATATATATATATCTACTTTTCCGATTCAAGTGAGTGTTTTACTTCCTATTATCCAAAATCAACCTTTCTGGTAAAGGTGCCTTCTTATCTCTCTTCTGATTTAACGCCACCATCAAACAATCGTCAAAAGTTTCTTCAATACCCTCTTCCACTGCCGCCAAAGCCAAATTAAACTTGCAGATTTCAGATAACTTTTCTCCATAAGTCATAAGATTTGTCGAACTTACTTTTCTGTCTTTTCTGGTACGAATTTTCTTTCCTTTGCTACTCCGTCCAATCTCGATTTTAAGTGGAGGCAAACCACTAGAATCGAAATGCACCGAAGTGGGAAGTGGACATGCTGAGACTTGTTTTGAATTTGGTGCGGAAACATTTTCACCATCTGACTTCATGTTTTGTGTGGAGACATCCTCGAAGTTTGGTGCACCTAATGAATATTCGGGAGCTTTCTTTATTAAAGGTAGTTTGTTATGTTTTATATCTATCGGATAGGGACTTGTTTTGAATTTGGTGCGGAAACATTTTCAACATCTGACTTCATGTTTTGTGGGGAGACATCCTCGAAGTTTGGTGCACCTAGTGAATATTCGGGAGCTTTCTTTATTAAAGGTAGTTTGTTATGTTTTATATCTATCGGATAATGGAGATTGTTCTGTGCTGTAGGTTTTCTATGGTTCTCTAATCCGATTTGATATTCCGGATTTTTCTGTATTATGGGTACTCTTGGTTTCTCTGCATCGACTTTAACAATAGTGTGTTGAGATTTGGAAGGAACCACTATTACCGTTGGTATTTCACTAACTGCTTGGGTATACGAAAAATCATCAATAGTCTCTCCTTGTTGGATCATCTCCGATAACGATGATACGAATATGAGAGGTTGAGCATTTTCTATGCAGTCTTCATCATCTTCCGTTTCTTCATTCGTATAATTTGCATCTGTAGGAAAGACAATTATCATAGGCTGTTCTTTGCCGGATGGAGGTAAGCTTTCGGCTATTTTTTCAGCTATTTTTATCCATTTTCTCTGGATGGGATTCTCTATAGATAACTGATTAATATCTTGTGGCGATGGAGCGATTAAAACTGTTGTGCCATTTTCGAATACTTTCCTTCTTTGTAAATTTTCTGACGCTGGTATAGCAAAAATAGTAGATTTGTTTTCATCTTCATGTGCGTTTAGAATTTTATTGATAGGAAAAATTACGCTAGATTGTTTATTGATAGATTTGTATGGTCTGATAGATAATGGTTCGATGCTATTCATTTCTTGAATAGATTCGCAATTTGGACGTAATAAAAATATATTAGACTGTCCTTTAGATTCGGATCTAAATACATCTCTCACTGAAAAATTTTCTTCCGGATAATATTGACTTACCTCAAATCTCGTAACTGATTTAATGTTTGCTTTCGCATCTTTTGGTTCAATTCTTATGGTTACTGGAGTGTTTTCTTTATTTTTAGTAGAGTAAGTTGAAGGTGCTGCATCAGTATTAATACTCAAAATATTATTGCCTATATGATAGAAAGATTTGCAATCTTTGGAGAGGGGTAAAACTGATATTTCTGGGTTTCTGTAAGTGATGGGTGTTTCAAACTTCATGCTATCGTTAATAATTCTACCTGAATCATTATAATAAGCATGTTTTTCTTCGAATCTGTTTTTCTTTTGTAATTTTGGTGGAAGTTGCGGTTTTATTTCTTTCATTAAAGGTGTTCTGATATTACTTTTCGAATGTTCAGAAGACGTTGCGAACGAATTCACGTCGTAGATTCTTGTAGGATTTGTTTTATCTTCAAAGGACCAGTTATTGCATTCTTGGTCTTTTAAGTTAGTCGACAGTTCATCTTGTTCGGAATTCATTGTATTTGTTTTCAGTTTACCTGCTAATTTCGAGGGTTGTTTTTCATTTTCATTCATATCCGAATCATATAATTTTTCAGGATGTCGATCTCTTTCGTTCGCTTTTTCTTCATCTAATAAATCTTCCAAAACAAGTGATAAATCTCTAAATAACTTCTGCCTCTTTTTACTGTCCGGTTTAATCTTCTTAAGATAGGATCTAATTCTTTTAATTATTGTTTCATTGGATTTTTCTAATTTATTATTTTCTTCAATAAATATTGGAACTTTGCAAGAAGAACGTAAGGAATTCGAATCATCGTGCGTACTTAATTCCTCTTTTTGCAGAAATTCTAAGCTAGATGTAAGAGAATGACTCTCAGAAGTTTCTGAATCATTTTCTCTTGTATTCCTAAAATCTGGATAATTTCTCCTTGAACTTGTGTCCTGGTTAAATACAAGTGAAGGCGGCGTTTTAAGCCTTAAAGGCTCCGCCATCTTCTGTTTAGTTATGTAAATATTATTCTTGTCAGCATTGGTTTTCAATTCGAACATTTCTTTTTTATGTTCTAAAAACATTACGTTATATTGTTCTATTTTCAGTTTTTTTAGATTTAATAAATCATAAATCGTGTTAAATAATTAAAAATAGCCTTGTAGTTTCAAATTTATTTATTAATCTATAATAAAAATAATTCTGGATTTATTTTTGCGAATATAGATATTTAAAAGATTCAGAGATATTTTATTTATTTTATAGATCATAAAAAAAATGTGATTTAATTAAATTAGCTCACAGTTATCAAATTTGCCAATTTATAATAGAAATTTGACTTAACTAGAAAGTACAAATTTTAATAACATAAAAAATAATGAGACATTTAAATCCCCAAAGCAATCAATCCGCTTTTCATAATCTATAATAAAATTCCAAAAATAGAAAACTCAATGGCTTCCTGATAGAAAATTCGCCTGTTACCTGGAGAAAAGAATCCTGTCTGAATCCTGTTTTACAGTATATTTTATCTAATTCCGACTATTTGATTCCCGTTCTTTCTATTTCCGATCAGTTTCATTAAAAGATCGATGGGCTGGCTGCAATCTTTCTATTGTGAAAAGATCATAAGGGGCCATTTAAGAGTCTATCATGAGCTTCTTAGACCCTCTATGATGGTCGGCCGGATTGGCCGCGTAGAAACGCTTCGGCTTTCCACTCTGGAGGACCCGGGTTTCATTCAAATCAATCTGTGACAAGATGGAATGGCATTCTGCCCCATTTACATCTTGATGATCATGAATTCTTGAATGCCAGATTACGAAAGCAATGGATCAGTTATGTAAGAATGATGATCATCAACTGCTGTTATGGCCTCCAAGCTCTTCAGACTTAACCTCCTGCCAGTTTTTCGTGTGAGGTTATGTAGAAGATTGTGTTTGTATTTACTAGTCGATCTGCAGACTTGGCTCACATCATCAATGCTTTCGATCAAATTGATAGAAACATGGTAAATTGTATGTGGGATGAACTTTATTACAGAGTTGCTGTTTGCAGAATCACTCAAGCGGCACATATCGAGTACTTGTAATCTGCCAAAGAAAAGTTGCAAAGTTTTGTGATAATATGTCAAATAATGTACTGTACCTACAATAAATTCTTGAAACTGCTCCAATAATTTGTAGACACACTGTATTTTTGAATATAAATTAACGAGAAATAACTATCTATTTAAAATTTTTACAGATGACATATGGGCGATCAATATATTGACCAACATCGGAAAATTATGCATTTCTGGAGCCTGGGCCATTGTCTACGTTTATAGTTGCGAATTATTTCCAACCGATTTACGCAATTCGGCATTATCGGCATCGTCTCTGTTGGCCAATGCTGCTAGTATCGCTGCTCCTTACGTGTTAATATTGGTAAGACAGCAAAAAAATTCATTTAACGTTTTTGTAAAGTTCTATCGATTAATAGAATGTGTTTGTTTTGCTAGAAAGATGTGGATCACATGCTTCCGTTCGTTTTAGTCGGAATTATATCGCTGATATCGGCACTGTTTACACTGTATTTACCCGAAACCAAAGATAAACATTTGCCTCAAACTATTGAAGAGAGTGAAATGCTAAAAAAGGATTTTTGCGTTTTATGTAAAAGTTTTGTGAATATAACTTCAGTTTCTTAAGAAAAACTAATTATTTTGTAACTTCTCAATTATAAACAGTTAAAATTAATAATTTATAGGGTAAGTTAACTCACAATTATCTATTATTTTATAGAGATATTCTTTAAAACAGAATATATTGATATTCTTCAGAAACTTTATTTTGATTAAAAAAACGGACAATGCATGTAATCGTTTTAATAATTAAGGAAAACGTGTGATTTTTAATTGTTATAATGGCATATAATAAAATAAATTCAAAAATATTTGTTGAAATGTTTGAATTGATTATAAATTATATTTTTGTATTATAAAATTTATTGTGGCCGGATGGCAGCTTGGTATAGCGTTTGCTAACAACCTGCTAGATTCAATACTCCGTTCCATACTTAAAGACTTTATCAGGAATCTAGACTCAGCTCGTTGAACCATCCTCAACTATTTCTATCAACACCATAATGGATCTAACCTGCCTGTGATGAGTCTCTCACATCATATCTTGAGGTGATTTAGCGAATAAAACTACTAACAGGAAATATGATGTATACTGAAGATAATCAAGTGAATACTCTAAAAAATCTGAGCAATAAAATCCAAAAATAAATCATAATTCAAGTTTATAATATTTAGAAAGAATGTAATCTGTTCCATGCTGCCGCCTGACTAACAATAACTATTATTAAAACTCGTTTTTAGCCTACTTTCCGAAGGAAATGGGAGCTTACAAGATAGGCTTCGTGTTTTTCTGTTTGTCTCCCACTAAACTTCTGAACTAATTAGCAGATTTTCATGAAATTCAGTAATGATGTTCTATCATTAAGGGACACCTCGGTGACATATCCTTTAATCCTACAGAATGAATTTTCAATTTTATAAAAATTTTATATTTATTGCCAATAGATGGCGCTAAATGTAAAGAGGCGTAGAAGTACTATTGACTTAACTAATTGCTTAACACTTAGCTCCATTTATCGTCAATATCTAATACATGACGTAACTCTGAAGTTATATCACACGATGCCGAACAAAAATGGATGATTTCACAAAACATCTATAATTTATGTCGTCACAATGACGTCAGGTCGCCACAATGAAACGTCATTGTATGCTGGTTAAATCAATATTAAAATTGGACACAAAACTAATGGATTTCAAAATGCTAAATAAATGAAAAATAAATGGCACATTCGGAAAGTTGGTAAGGTTAGTTCTTTCTGGAAATGCTTATTATATTTTACAGATAAAATTTTTAGATTTTAATTATTACGGCAACAAATAATTAGATAATTATTATCTGGTCTAATTATTATAATATTTAAACTGGATAATATTTATTACCAAGATTTTTTTTCATAATCAAAACAAAGCTTTCAGGTAAAGTAATATCAAATTTATAGTTAATGGATTATCAAATATTAAGCTTTATACAAATTGTATCTTTGATATTATTGAATTGAATAAAATTTATAATATAATTATAGAATATTTTTAAAAGGTAATTAATATTATCTAAAAATAAAATTTAAAACTTATTTGAAATATATAATAAAACATTTTACATATTTATAAACAGAGCCGGCCCTAGGGTAGTCGCCGCCCTGCTGCAAAGTTCTTTTATAGCGCCCCCCATATATTTTTTTAAAGACAATTGAGATCTGCCACAAACTATAGAGGGCGCTACGTGCAGGCGCAGTGGTCACAGAAAGGGTGAACAACACAACACAGAAAGCTTGTCAGCAGGATTGTTATATCTGACGTTCAATAATCTCGTACGAAATTCTGAAAATTCTCGTATTTTTGTGTATTTTTAAAACCATTCTCGTATTTACCATTAATTAAAATATACCGAAAGGATTGGTTAGAGAAGGAATGGTGCGTTCCAAACCTCAACAGACTAATCAGTGATGAGTAAAAAATCTCAGTAAACCGTTCCAAAGCTCAACAAGCCAATCAGTGTTGAGCTCAACAAACGGTCATCACTGTAATCGCATTTGAAAGGTGTTGATACCGGTTTACATCGTTTATCTAACCGTCGCAGAAAAAATAGTTCCTACTAGATGATAAGATTTTAAAAGTTAGAGAGTGTTATAAATCATTATCATCGTTGTTGTTTACTAGCAAATAAATTTTAGTGCTTTCTAATGATGCTAATGAAGTTATAACATTCATTATTGTCTTCTTCATCACCATGTTAGCCGCCATCTTATCTCCGCACTCAACAAGTCGTTCCAGAAACAAACTCATGTTGAGTTATTTCTGACGTCAAAAGAGACTAATCACTGATGACTTACTGTTGAAGTTTGGAACTCACCCGAAATGTGGTAAACATGATAAAATAAACTTTTTTTTGAATTTAGTAACATCCGTGTACCAAATAATAAATATTTTATTATTTTTTGGTTTTAATATGTTAATTTTTCGTTAACTTGAATATTATTCGGAATGAGATAATAAATCAGTTCCTTTAATGCTGATTTCAGCTGAATCTAATTGTTCAGCTTCGGATATATTACTGTTATCGTTAATTTCATCGTTCAAATTATTAATTTTAATTAAAATGACAAAACTTGATTGATTTTCCAAGAAATCTTTAGTTAACTTGAATATTATTCGGAATGAGATAATAAATCAGTTCCTTTAATGCTGATTTCAGCTGAATCTGTTCAGCTTCGGATATATTACTGTTATCGTTATTTTCATCATTCAAATTATTAATTTTAATTAAAATGACAAAACTTGATTGATTTTCCAAGAAATCTTTAATCATGCCATCAGCAATTCAACATTTTTCTGATTATGTTTTTATATGTTTAAGACACGCTCGCTATATACTTGTATAATGAATATAATATGAGTTTTATTGAAAACCTATATTATGTTTAAATTATTTTATTACAAAATTATTTATTACAATAATGTGATAAATATACTTATATTACATTGATAAATTTGAAAAATTTAAAACTTAAAATACTGTGATGTAAATTTTGTAAAGTTTTTCTAGACTGCGTTTATTTAAAAACACTGCAAGCCAGTTCAATTGTGAAAGATACACTCCACAATTATTTATTACCCTTAAATACAGCTTAAATGGAATATATCCACCAGTCCTCTTTACTTGAATGGTCTAAGAATATACTCATTTCTCATTGATTAAGTATACAAACTGATAGACTACTTTTTGGCTGAAGAAAAATTTTTGATTCTTATTCTTAAAGAAAAAAAAATTCTGAAAATTAACGTAAATTTCGGGTACGAGATTTACGTTAATTTTAGTTCCCAACCTTTTTCTGGCCATGCCCCACTTAAGCATTTCTAAAATCCTGATGCCCCCTTTGATATATAATTTTTATTATTCAAAAAGTGAACTCCTATTCACGTGGAGGAAGCCTAAAAAGCCATTAACTTGATCTAAACAAGTTTCTAAAGAACATGGCAACCATGAAAGAGAAAAATAAAAGAACAAAAGGACAGTTGAAGTACTGAGGATGAAGTCACTAAGAAATTATTAGAAAAATAATAATAATATGAAAAAACAGCAAATAAAGTTTTAAAACCGCTGTGTACATTCTGAATGTGCCTCCAACAGCAATAAATTTGTGGCATATACATTTATAAAATTAAAAATGTATATGTCACAATATATATTTATATACTGTAAATGAGGTCCCTAGAACCATAAGAAATGCAAAAAATTCAATGTTAATAACTCATTCTTGAATTGCGCCCTTAAAAAATCAAATTGCCCCTCTGTGGGGCGTGCGCCCCACGTTGGGAACCACTGAGATAGACGTATCTCATACATATATCCAAAATTCCCGTATGCTTACCAAAATTCTCGAATACTTTAACCTTGAAGCTTGGCGGTCCTCGAAGTTTATTTTCAAAACTTTCAGGGAATCCGAAATAGAATCGACATCAATCCCGCATGCTCGTATCTCATACATATATCCAAAATTCTCGAATACTTTAACCTTGAAGCTTGTTCGTGTGTTGAAAAGATTCACCCTTTGAATAGTTCCAAAAAATTCCGCTAGAGATCATTTTGTAGCTTGGCGGTCATCGAAGTTTATTTTCAAAACTTTCAGGGAATCCGAAATAGAATCGACATCAATCCCGCATTGTTTGCGACAATAGGAAAAAATGTCGATAGAACAAATTATTTTGTGCAAAATTTGCATTTAATTTTTAAAAAATTGAACTTTTGAAGTTAGTTTTAGAGAATTATAAGTTTTGTTTAATTTAAATGACGATGAATTTTTTTTTTCAAATTTTAAATTAGGTTTAATGTCATCCAATAAACAAAATGGAACATTTAGACGAAAATAATTTTTCTAGACGGTCAAAACGTAATAAAAAAGATCAAATAAATACTAGAAAAGAAAAAGATTTATCAAAAAATACAAACAGTGAGTTAAACAATTCTGAAAGAAGTAAACTTCCATTTTCATCGAACAAAGGTGAAACCTCTAAAATAAATCAAATATCCAGCAGAAATGGGAAAGAAACAGTCCCTGAAAATCATTATCTAACCCACAGCATAGAATTTCTGCAAAAGAAAGAATCAGATATGCATCGCGATTCAGATTCTTCGTACTCTTCGTGCAAATTTGACGTAGAAAATACCGATAATTCAGAAAAAGCAAACAACTGTAAAGAATCAGCGATCAAAAAGATTAACTCTTATCTCTCAAAAATTAATTTGTACGGTAAAAAGAGAAGGAAATTATTTCAAGACGTATTTGATGTTTTGGGAAATTTGTTAAATGATGACAATAAAAAAGAAACAGTTGAAAATAACCAACATTTATGTGATGCTGATATTTGTGAAAGCACGAAAGAATCACGATTGCTGGCAAAACATCCAGAAACAAAAATAAAAAATAAATTTCTAAGAGAACAAGATTCGTTATCAGTCAAACAAACAGAACCAAAATGGGATAAATGGTCTTCTAAAAGTAAAGAAAATATTTTATCAGACAATAATTTAACTCAGTTTTCAAAATCTTTTCATAATTCAAATAATACAGTCAATGTTGGAAAATCTAATCTAGTAAAATCGCAATCAAAATTATGTATAAAAAGGAATTTGGAAGATGATGATAACACTGATGATTCGGAAAGTATAAGTGATAATACCATAAATATGAAAAACTCCGAATTAAAAGTTGTGCCTCTCTCTAAACATAGCAAATCCTTCCACCATATAGGCAAAAGTATGTTGAGTATTAATACTGAAACACCTTCTTCAATTTATCCTTCTGAAGACATAACACCTGTAGTTATAAAAATTGAACCTATGGATACAGAAGCGAGCATTCACCCTGTTACTACATTTGAAGTAAATCAATTTTATCCCGAAGAAAACATTTCACATTTTGGAACATCAGCAGCAGGAAGAATATTGAGACCCATCTCGAGAAAAGAATCAAATTTACTTTTATTATCTGAAAATTGTGAACCCATCCAAGAAAATAATCCAACTAGAAAGTTACCAGTCAGTGCTTATAAATCTGCCAACAGGCAATCTAGTGTAATTTTTCCCGTCAATAAAATTCTTCATTCACTAGAAACAGAAAACAAACCTACTGTTGTCGCTGTATCAGCGTTAGAAAATTTTCAGAATAAGAAAATAATAGAGAATACTCCAACAATTTTAATCGCCCCATCTCCATCGCAACTAGACTTTCATCGTTTATCTATAGAACATCCGTCTCAAAAGAAATGGGCCGATGCAGCGGAAAGAATAGCCGAAACTTTACCTCCATCCAGCAGAGAAAAACCTATGGTCATCGTATGTCCTCCAGATGCAAATTATTCAAATGAAGGAACGGATGAGGAAGACGCTAAAGAAAAGGCGCAACCTCTCGTTTTCGTGTCATCGTTATCAGAAATGGTTCAACAAGGAGAAATTATCGATGATTTTTCATATACTTCTGCCGCTAGTGAAATGCCTACAGTAATAGTAGTTCCTTCTAAATCCCAACACACTTTTGTCAAAGTCGATGCAGAAACGTCCAAGATGCCCATAGTACAGAAAACTCCAGAGTATCAACTGGAAGAACAGAATAATAAATTATCTCGAGAACATTCAGCTCGTAAAGAAATCTCTAGAGCTTCTACCATGCAGAGAACTTTAAAGTATCCGCTCGATACTAAACAAGCGAAGAATGCTTCAACAGAAGATAAGAAGATAGAAAGTAAAAATATTTCACTTTCAAAATCAAACAAATCTTCGAGAGATCCAGTTTTCACTGCGGTACAATTCGACTCTAGTATGTTGCCGCCATCAAAAATGGAAATTGGAAGAAGTGCTAAACAAAAATTTAAAGAAGATAGAAAGGAAACGAATATGGAAAATCTGGCGAGCTATGGAGAAAAATTGACTGAATTATGCAAAATGAGATTGGCTCTAGCAGCGATCGAAGAAGGTATTGAACAGACATTGGACGATTGCTTATCGGTTGCCTTAAATCAGAAGGATGATAAAAAGGAGCAACTTCCAGAACGTTTACTTAAAAAGAAATAAAACATGTTTTTCAATTTTCCGCCATTTTACAAATTCGAAAATAAATGACAAAAACTTATTTAAAATATTATATATCATATTTAATTTCACTTTTTAAATTTTGAAGAATATAAATAATTAAACAAAAATAAATATTTTTTTTTATTTCGTATTTTCAAATTTTTTCAAACAAACTCTGGAATGATTGATTCATTCGAAATGATTTTTCTCACGATTCATTTTTATCGTATACAGTGCTAAAGTATCTAGTTTCTTTCTGTGTGGTTTTTTTATCTCTAATCACTAAAAATTAAATAAATACAACGAATGATGTCACCGTCCTTTAGCATTTAGTAGTAATGGCGGATAGTATAGTTGTTTGTAAGCGAGGAGAAACATTGCGCAGTCGAGCTAGAAATATTTTAAACATATATAAGTATTTTGGAAGGCAGAAATCTATTCGAAGAGACATTTTTAACGAAACTTCACTAGCTACTGGTATTTCTGTATCAACAATTAAAATAATTGTAAATGAAGGAAGCAAAACTGCAGACGACCTGGAAATAGAAAATACGCCAATGAAATTGTCAACCCCTGAAAAAAAAGGTCACCGATTTGGATGATTTCCATTTATCAGTTGTTCGAGCAGCGATTTCCGAAATATTTCTAGAAGGTAATAATCCTATACTTTGTTCTATTAGGGAAAAGTTATCATTTACGGGATGTCTTTCATCATTATACCATATCACAGGGCTGCCAAACCAGTCGATCTAGACAACTTTTCAGTCCACAGAGTATAATAACCAGAGAGGAAGACTCCAATACCGCCAATGGTAACTTTGTCGAAATCACGTGACTACAACAAACCAATGAAATCACACAATTCTGCAAGCTGGGTTATCGGCGCTGCTGTCGCTTGACATCATTAAACGTCACACATCATTATAAATTCATGATGTCACTGCAATCAATTATTACCGAATTAGATTTATAATAAATCATGAAAATTTGATCCAAATTGATTTTTTAAACAAATACTTATATCATGTTTAAAAATAAAATTTTATATAAACGTTTGCATTTAAAATTTGTTGACTAATCTTACACTATTAAAAATAACATCGTCGGTATCATAAAATGTTTTCAGAGCTTAGAAATAAATTTATATTTAAGAAAGAATTTTATGTAATAAAATTATTTATTAGTTTCTTCTCGTAAACACAAATGAATATAATTTTAAAAATTTGACAAATATATTTTTTTACAATTTAAAAATTTAACAAATGTTTTAATTTTCTGT
>AYEL01078630.1:0-10969 GCA_000484575.1 Olivierus martensii
TAATTTAAAAATTAAAGAATAAAAATTAAATTGAAATTATAGTTCCTCAAAAAAGACAAAATCTGCAGAGGGCGCTGTAACGTAATAACGGACGCCATTTTATGATTCTCCTATATGAGTTCGGAGGTGTTTTTCAAATAATATTCTAACGTAAGTTCAATATTTATCCAAATATACACTATAATTTATCATATCCGACATTGCATATATTTCCATTTTTCAGATTTTAGAAATGACACGTAAAAAGACATTAATGTTTGCAGCTGAAAGAAATAAACGAAAATAGGTATGGTTTTACATTAGCGCCATATAAACGAAAATAGTATCAATCGAAAAATGATGACGAGTAGAGAAAATTTTCAAAAAGAATTGCAGTTCTATCTGATGCAGGTGTCGAGAAAGTAAACGATGAAATTAAAGTATTTCTCCATGCGCAGTACCCACGGTAGTATCTAAATCGGTGGGCGCCGCCATTTTGAAAACCGACTGGAATGTCGATATAGTTTTGGAAATGAATCATTAATACAACGGAATTATCGATACGGGTATCATATTTCCGGGATCGAAAATTTGCCGCCTTTATAATGCACCCCCCCTAATTTGGAGGTGCTGAGTCCAAAAATGTAATTACTTTTTACCTCTGAGGCCCCGTTATCGAGATACAGGGCCCCAAATTTAGGGCCTATCAGTTAATTTTTCAAGTAATTTTAGTAGATAATTTCGAAATACTAATCAAATTTTATGTGATTTTACATTCCGAATCGAATGCAATCATTTCTGTTGATCTATGACCTAGTTTTACGACGCTATGTGATTTTTTTCATTTTCACTGTTTTTATCACTCCTGATAAATTGCCGGTAGGAGAGCAAATTATCCAGCATGCTTTTCGGAATTCGTATTTGGAAGAAAACGGAGGTATTTCGTTAAAAATTGCTTATTACATTATACAATATATTGTATTTTATTGCATTTAGTATTTATAGTATCAGAGATATATAATTTAGGATTATTGTGATGACTTCAACTAAAATTTATAAATAAAATTTAGAAAACAGAATTTTCCGAGATTCAGGACTGATAAAAACAGTGAAAATGAAAAAAATCGCATAGTTTGATAAAAGTAGGACATAGGTCAACGGAAATGGTTGCATTCGATTCGGAATGTAAAACCACAGCGAAATTCATTAGAATTTCGAAATTATCTACTAAAATTACTTGGAAAAAAGGACTGATAGGTCCCAACTTTGGGGCCCTTTATCTCGATAACAGGGCCTCAGCGGTAAAAAATAATTACATTTTTCGACTCAACCCCTCTAAATTAGGAGGGGCACTATTAAAGGGCGGCAAAATTTCGATCCCAGAAATATGACATCCGTACCGAGAAATTCTCGAATGATATTTTATTAATAATCATCGGTCAATGGGTGGCGAATCTTTAATTTCCTAAAATATAGTCTTTTTGGAACTTTAACACAACGGATTGCTGTTTTTAATCATCAGTCGATGGGAAAGCAAATCTTTAATTTTAACACCTTAATTGCTTCTTTTGGAAAAACTATACATTAAAGAATTAAAGATTAGCCCCCACCAACTGATGACTAAAACACGAATCGACAATTCCATTGTATTAAAGATTCGTTCCAAAACTATCAAGAAGGTTTTCAAAATGGTGATGGGCACCGGTTTACGTATTCTGGATGAAGAAATATTTCATCGTTCATTTTCTCGAAGCCTGCACTAAGCAGAAGTGCAATCCTTTTGGAAAGTTTTTCTATTCATCGTCATCTTTCGATTAGTATTATTTTCATTCGGTAATATCAAATTGCACCCGAAAAATGTACAAGAGAATCTGAACGGAATGTTTGCGTGACAAAAGAATTTCCGAGGAACAACAATATCAAATTACAGAAATGTCAAATCAAGGAAAACTTAATAACTCAGCTGTATATACAAGTAATGTTGTATACCAAAAATTTTTGGGTTAAACACTATATATGTTTCAATAAACATTTTGGTATTTATGTTTCTTAATAAATAGAAATAGCATAGATATAACCAAATTGCTACACCTTTAAACTAATATACAACAACAAAATATCTCATAAATTTATTATACTGTTCCATCTAATATATCATTATATAGAGTATTATAAGATTAAATCACAATATTTCCGCTCATTCATATGAGCGGGTAATTTCTAGTATATATTAATAGTCAAACGTGGCTGGCTGACTGGATGTCCCTTTTTCAGTCGAACCACTGTACCGATTTCTATAAGTATGGTATCGTTAGAAAGGTCTAATTTTCGGATGTCTGCGACAGCTAAAATTATTTGTTGTTAATAATTTACAAATTAAAGAATAAAAATTAAATTGAAATTGTAGTTCCTCTAAAAAGACAAAGTCCTCAGATGGCGCTGTAACGTAATAATGGATGCCATTTTACGATTCCCTCAATGATGATGGGATTCCTTTTACGAGTTCGGAGGTGTATTTCGTCGTTATATACAGTATTATTAAATTAAATCGCAAGATTACATTTCCGCTCATTTATATGAGCGGGTAATTTCTAGTAAAACATTAAGATCAACCATCGGACAAGAACGATTATCCAACCTTCCTATTATTTCAATAGAATTGTAGGGGTCGGCAAAAACCCCCCTATGTGTCGTCTTTAAGACGAAGAATGTGATGACGCTGTTGAAATAACAGGATGTAATTGATATCATTATTGTCTCTTTCGAGGTAATAAATTTAAGATAGTTTATTCAGATGTCTTTGTAAGTAAAGTCCAAGATTCGACATCTGAACTGTTTGGAACTATCTAGAAATGATGTAATGTAACCCCTGCCTGGGAAAGGTGAGGAAGAGGTTACAGGAATAATATAGCGAGGACGACGCAAGTCGACGCTTTTTGGGTTCTGTGTCTCGACTTGTTGGTTTGTTCTCTAGCTCTATATACCTGTTAATATATTTTCCGATTTGCCTACTACTACAACTGTCCGGAATACTCTTTCAGTGATCCATCCAACATTTACTAAATGAATCTTCAAGGAAGATACTTGGTGAATTTTATTTGTGGTATTTATCGAGAGACTAAAGACTGTTCGTGTAAAATTTTCAAGTCATCTCCGAGAATCTTCGAAAGTGAAGTTCGTGTGTAAACAGGTATCTATCTCTCATTGTCGGTATTCAAAAGTTGTAAATAGAAGTCTCTCTTATGTTTTTTTTGTAATAATAAAGAAGCTGTTGAATTTACATTCAATGTTGTTCTCCATTTCTCGCTGAGACGCCTCTGACAGTCATCCTTACTCGCGCGTCTAACCTGAATCGCTCGTAGGTTGCAAGACCTGTTTGGTTTCCGCATTTCCATTTCCTTCCGCCCGGAATTCCACAGAATACAATATCGTTAAAAATATTAATTATGATGCTGTAATTAATGAATTTGCTGAAATGGAAGCCAGGAAAGTGCAATTAAAATAAATCTTATTAAAAATCTATTGTAATTTGTTTTATTATTTTCCCAAACCTGAAGGGGCCTACATGCAAATTCTTGCACAGGGCACAGGAATGGCTAGTTACGGCACTACTAAAACCTATTATTACAACAAAATCACCAAGAAAGGTAACAAATATGTAGAATTATATCCATTGTTTCAGAGGAAAAGTAAAACCATTACAAACTCTTTGTCTCTGTTGATATAGTTAAGCGCATACTACTTAATCAATGATATTAAGTAATATGCGCTTATTTACTGCAGAAAATTAAAATTGATATTTATGTTCAACAGACTGCTTCAACATCAAGCAGTTTATACGGCAACCACATAGCCACACTCGCGTGTGAATTGAATACTCTGTCACCAGAAAAGAAAAAACTTAAAAAGAAATGCGAAGACTGCAGTGCAGAAATGCCAAGATTTCCACAATCAAAGAATTAATTAAAGAACTGAAACACAGAGGAAATACAACAGACACACGAACAGTAAATTGTAATACTATTTTGGTGATTTTTCACTAGAACCGCTTAAAAAATGAAATAAGTAACAAGAATGTAAAAAAAAAAGCATTATAGCCCAGATGTAGTGAAGCCATCCAACAATTTTCTTTAATTTTTTATTTTTATTCTCCAAGAGGTTGTAAATATGCTCAGACTTTGTTTAAATTGCCTCACCTAAAAAGAATTATAGGTTATTTATCAAAATTTAAATGTGAGCCAAGTTCATAATAGAAGTATTTGGTTATTTAGGAAGAAATTTATCTGAAAAAGCATGGTTGAAGATTGCGCTTTAATCATTGATTCTATATCACTAAGAAAGCGAGTACAATGGGATTCAGTACACTCATAATATTCAAGTTATGTTGAGATGGCTGGACTTGTACATGAAGAAGATACATTAGCAACAGAATTACTAGTATTTCTTCTTGTCACCTCGAAACACAATTTTAAGTGTCCTATCGCATATTTCTTTGTTGATAAGGTAAATTCTATCAATAATGTTCGAGTCCAGCTTGTAAGCTCGTGTGTAACTAAACTTTATGACGTAAGCATAAAGTCTGTTATATGTGATATATAACTCGATGCGTATGATGGACTTCACGCTAATTTAAATACTTTTATTGCACTCGTGGTTTTTCTTGTGACAATATGAAATATTACTTTTTATATCCAACTGGATAAAGTAAGATACGCATGAAATGCAACTAATGAAATCAAAAATTAAGCTTTACTCGAACATTAGGTTAAAAACATATGCAAAAATATATGTACACTGAATGTAGCTGCAGATAATTCTGCTTCAATTAGAAGTAAATTAACTAAGCAAATTCTCTTCCAACATTTATAATGTCGACAATACTGTACTTAATATTAAATAACAAATACTGTATTGTGTATTAAAAATATTTTGTGCTGTATAACTTTTAATTGTAAGCTTTCCATCGATAAAAGTTTTGACTCAAGTATTTTTTTATTAATACGTTTCCTAGTAAAAACAATGTGTTTATATTTTATTAAAGTTTGACAGCGAAGGAGTAAAACATTTTCACTTTTTAATCTAATTTTGCAATAATTTAACAGACAAATTTAAAGAATTTATAATTATTACACGGAAAACAGTTAAATAATCAGATTTAAGAGGGAATATCCTTTTCCTATATATGGTAAATGCACGCTATAACACGAATCTCGCCCAACAAACTGGAGAAACTAGTCGAGCATCCCGGCTTCACTTTTAAGCCAGCAGCGCTACCTCCAGTTATATTTAAAATTCAATGAGATTCCCTGATCCTGTGGCAACACGATGGTACTGCAAGCTATAAACAGTACAGTCGAGGTTGCTGCCATCTACTCAGGGGCGCCGAGAGAAATCCCGGGCCCCGGTACGAACCAAGTTTTGGGCCCCTATATACAGGGCCGTGCGGTGCTATGAGGCAGAGAGGGGGCGGCATAAGCAGCGAAATCAAAATACAATTTGAAACATTCAATAATTAAAAATCTTTACGCAACGCTTTTCTATATTGATCTATGTTGATAGTTCTGTTTGAGTTTACAATATTTGATTTTAATGTTAGTTTGTCTCGAAAAGTGGCGAGTGACTGTGTTGGTCGGCCGGATTGACTGCGTGGAAACGCTTCGGCTTTCCACGCTGGAGGACCCAGGTTCGAAATGCCACCCCCTTAAATGATTTTTCTTTTCTTTCTGTATTCTCGTATTAAAGACTCTATATCCAGTGCTTGGGAGTACCTGTTTAATCAATGTAAATATTTATCATAGGGGGTCTGGGCCCGGCCTGTCAATTCCCCCTCCTCCACAATCCGGCTGACCTCTCCGCAGAGGTGAGCAGCCTGTGGAAGGACTTGTTTCGCCCTATCACTTAGTATTCTCCCTGAATGGAAAGTGGCGTCATCTGTTAACAAAAAAAAGTGACTGCGTTGTGTTTAAATCAGTAAATTAAAATAAAACAAAATCTGAACTAGCTAATAGGACCTTAAAATAAAACTAAAGAAGCAGGAGCGCTTTCGGGCTGGACTGCCCCTCTTTAGCTGCACAGAGGAAGTGAGCGTTAGCTTAGAACCTAACAGAGAATGGGATAGCTATAAAAACAAGTGTAAATTGTAATTTAAACCCCGAGTGTTAGAGGAACAAACAGGTTGTGCATGTGGGATAAAATGTTAGGTAAAAAGGGGGCGGAAATATGGCGATAACAGATACAGAATTTACGTTTTCACACTTAAATACTACAGTTACATTGATTAAACAGGTACTCCCAAGCACTGGATAGGAAAAGAAAAAACATTTAAGGGGGCGGCATTTCGAAGACTTGCCTCATACTAAGAAAATCTACCGCACGGCCCTGTCTATATATATATATATACACACCGTATTACTTGGAATTTAAGCCGCACTTTTTATTCAAATTTTTAAAACGTAAAATTTGGGTGCGGCTTAAATTCAAAGCGAACATTTTAACCCAATCTTCAATATTCAGGCTTTCGCTTTACGCTCTACACACGATAAGAGTTTATTCGGTGGTTCCCCTTTCGTACTTTTCTGGTTTATTCCAGTTGCTGTTTGGTAGTAGTTTATAGAATCGCTTCGTACCTAGCCATATTTTAATTATAAGAAAAATCACTAATTACTATAATGCTGTTTATAACCGCTGATGGAAACAAATTGCCACCTTTTATTATTTCAAACAAGGAAAATTTTCCTAAGGTTCGAGCAGAAAAGAATACATGGATGGAAACAGAATTAATGAAAAGAACATGTTTGCGAGAAGATACCTGGCGCTATTTTTAAAAAAAGAAACGAAAGTGATAGAAAATTCTCAATAAATTAAGTAGCTTATTATATATATTAGTACCTATTTAAGTAAATAAAAATGTTTTCAATACCAAAATCATTTTTATTTTTTTCCAATTATAAAATCCTACTGCGGTATAAATTCGAAGTAATACGGTATATATTTTTTTCTTTTCTCCTCTGTAAGATATCGAAACCATACATATCATAAATTTGAAGTAATACGGTATATATTTTTTTCTTTTCTCCTCTGTAAGATATCGAAACCATACATATTACACACACATTATTCAAATTTTTATTCACTTTTAAATTCTGTTTAAAAAGTGTACTGTATGCAATTTGAGGTTCGACGAATTTTATTTTTTAATTATATTTTCGAAGAATAACGTCATAGGCTCATGGAACTAACTAGGGCAACTTTTTAAAAATTTTTCTTTTCACGTCGGTTATAACGAAAAACTCCCAATCGTTTTGTTATAAACGTATTCCACTATACCAGGGGTGGGCAAAAGGCGGCCCCGGCCCGCCGCATAAACACATTACAGTTTCAAGACCCACATTTGTAAAATTCTACCCGAAAAGAAAAAGTAAAATAATGGATTTTCTGTAGTGTAAAATAATGAATTCTCTCGCTAGTGTACACGTACACTACTGAGTTACTTCAATATTTTGATGATATAATTAACCATAAACATAGTAAATTTCACCATTAAGTTATAAATTTGTTTTTACAAAATTAATTATGTTGATACCTAATATTTTGTAACATTCTGATGTAAGAGATTGATAGCAATCAATCAATTTGATAAAATACTTGTTTTCAAAGAAAATTATCTGAATTTATTAATTCGTAGGATGAATTATTTTCTAATGTTTCTAATAAAAAAATAGTTTCTACGGACGCTTTCGAACTCTTTGCATGCAAATGAAAACTAAGAAAAGTAGATTTTAAAAGTAATATTGATACACCAATATATTCTTTGTGTATCACAAAAGTGGCTACACACGATAGCGTGATTGAGAAGAACGAGCAGATAAATTGGCTCAACCATTATTCTTGTCCCGTGTGATGGTGAGAGGAATATATCTGTGCAAGAATCAATCTCGCTCGAACTTGTCATTTTATGTCAAAGTAGTTTTTATTAATTATCAATAGAGCAGCTAATATTATCATCAATAATTTCGTAATAATAATTAATAATTACGGCGCTGTAAGGTTAAATTCACCGTTAAGCACTTTTCAATTTTTATACGGCCCGCTTCCTCCTGGAGATTGTTTATCCTGCCCGCGACAGAAAATAATTGCCCACCCCCTCCCGCACTATACAGTAAGATCCCGCTTAAGGCTGTTTCGATATAACGGGATTTTTTTCGAATTCTATATTTTTATTGAGTCACTTTGGCATAGTTTTTGGAACCGTTATTCTTGCATAAATCCGAAATCGCAGGAATTTGTTACATAGATTAAAAAATATTCATAGTTAAAAATAAATAGATACTCCTATGCCGTCTCACAATGCGTTTGATATCAGTGCCGCGGTCAGAGTTCATATTTATGATTGGTCGCCAATGTTATTTTACAGTAATAAAAATAACAATTATCCCATTTTAATTTTTAATCTGAATGCCTGCCACTTCAAACTATAGTTCCTCGAAGTTAGAACGTTTTTTTCATCAATATTTTTCGTTGTTTATAGCTTACTGCGAGGGTTCCCAAAGTGCGGCCCGCAAACCCTAGAAATTGGTCCGCCATCTTCAATTCATAGAAATAATTTTCATTTTTACAAAAAATAAATAAATTTTATCATATTATAATTAAAAATTGTTCACTTGAAAAATACATAAGTGGTTCCAAACATGTTATTATTTAGAAGCATTTATATATGCGAAAAAACTTTCTCAATCACGAATGTTAATAAGTCCAAATGGAGATCAAAATTAACTGATGAACTTTTACCAGCGATGTTCAGAATGCATTCAACCGACTTAGAACCAAGGCTGAATGATGTATTATTAAAAAAACAACTACACAAGTTATACACTTTGGTGTTAATAAGTCCAAAATTAACTGATGAACTTTTACCAGCGATGTTCAGAATGCATTCAACCGACTTAGAACCAAGGCTGAATGATGTATTATTAAAAAAACAACTACACAAGTTATTCACTTTAGAGCAGGGGTGGGCAATTATTTTCTGCCGAGGGCCGGATAAACAATCTTCAGGATGAAGCGGGCCGTATAAAAATTGAAGTGTACCTAAGGGCGAATTTAATCTTAAGGCGCCATTATGCAATTATGTAATGAAATTATTGATGATAACATTAGCTAATCTATTAATAATTAATAAAATTACTTTGACATAAAATGACTACTCATGTTCAAGCAAGATTGATTCTTGCAAAAATTTATTCCTCTCACCATCACATGGGACAAGAATAATGGTTGAATTTATCTGCACACGTTCTTGCCAATCTCGCTATCGTGTTTAGCCACTTTTGTGATACATATAGAATATATTCGTGAATCAATATTATTATAAAAATATACCTTTCTTGTGTTGTTTTCTTACTTGTTGTTTGTATGCAAAGAGTTCCAAAGCATCCGTAGAAACTAGTTTTCATTAGAAATAGAAAATAATTCGTCCTACGAATTAATAAATCCAGGTAATTTTCTTTAAACACAAATATTTTATTAAACTGATTGATTGCTAACAACCTATTACATCAGAATGTTACAAAATATTAGGTACCTACGTAATTAATATTGTAAAAACAAATTTACAACTTAATGTAAATGGTGAAATTTACTATGTTCACGGTTAATTATATCTTCAAAATTTGGAGTAACTCGGTAGTGTGCATATACAGTAGCGAGAGTATCCATTATTTTATTTCTTGTTTTCGATTAAAATTTTACAAATATGGGCCTTGAAACTGTAATGTGTTCTAGTTTATGCGACGGGCCACCTTTTGCCCACCCCTGCTTTAGATGGATGAATTTATTGTTATTTCCTTTTTTATTTGAAATTTGTTATTTAAACAGTTCGTAATAAAAAGTAATTAGTCATAAAGAACGATTATGCTATAATATTAGTATAAATTTTTCCCTCGCGTCTAAATTTTTATCGGTTTAAACTTATTTTTCGATAACACTTTTTTGGCCCGCCAAATATTTTGGAATTTACAATTTGGCCCCCTCTAGGCAAAACTTTGGGAACCCCTGGTTTATTGCAATCTAATTACTATTTTTTAAGATTTTTAATTTTCTAATTTTAAGAATTTTTTCATGAATGATTTGTGAATACAAATCGATATTAGGAATTAAAAAATGTCTATAATTAATGTAATACAATAATAATAATTTTATTATTATTATTGTATTACATTATTTGTATTTATATTTAAAATACTCTACTCTTGGAAATTATCAGTTTTTTTTTAATTTAGGGATAAAAAATCATCAGCTAAAGAGGGCCAATAATTCCTGTGAAATCTAAAATAATTCTGTTGTGGTGGTGTATACTTCTCTATATTGAAAATAAATCTATTATAGAAATCCCACTTTCAATTTTTCTATCTACAGTATTTTCCATTGAAAATGTTAAATGCAACTATAAAAATTCAAGCATCTCTAAATTTATTTGTGCTGAATTACTAATACCTATGGGAATGAGCTTTTAAAGTAAGATGATTTATATAATTACAAAAACAGGAGAAAGATAAATAAGAGGATGATTTCTCATTGCTATTAAAATTAATCACTAAAAATGTTTAGTTTCCAGATAGCTTTATTCCAATTTAATGCAATACTAGATATGAAATGATAAATAAATTATTTTAAATAATGAAATATTTTTTCTCTTTCAAAACTATTATATTATACATACCATTTCTATCAGACGCAAAAAATAAATTTCAGAAATTATTTCACTAAAGGGGATATGAATCATAGAAAAATTTGAACTAAATTATAAATTATTTTATAAATGGAATTGAAATTGATATACTTGAAAATTTATTTACCAATATATCAACAAATAATAGTGTTTTAAATAATCGTGTGAAAAGTAATTATAATATTGCTATTATCGAGGAATTATGCCTTATTTACCAACTTACATTAAAATGCAATAAAGTTTTACTTCAAATGCCCATAGTAT
>AYEL01078635.1:0-13571 GCA_000484575.1 Olivierus martensii
AAGAACCAATTACCATATTTTCCATAGAGTTAATACTTCGATTAGTGCGAATTCGATTAGCGCGAGAAATTCGTGGAACCAATTATTCGCGCTAATCGAGGCCTACCTGTACAATTTATATACTGTATATAAATTGAAATAGACCGTATAAATATATATATATCTTATAAGGACTATAAAAATTTTGTTTTACTTAAATACAGTACAGTAGTGCCTTGCAATTCTACACTGATCCGTCTCCGAAGTAACGTCGAATTGCGGGACAATATTTTCCATATAAGACTATATAAAATAGATTAATTCGTTATCGGTCCCATCCCACTCCCCCTAACGGGCGAGGTGAGAGATACACTATATTATTTACTTTATTACATGTGTTTTATTATTGTATAACACATTAAATTACAAAATACACTATTTTATACACAACACAATTTATTAGCTCTTGGATGTTGGAATGATGTCTTCAGATGACACTCTAGCACCCATATTCTTCTCTTTCTGTTGCAAAACGTTGCAACAGTTATCCTAGGAATGCCATACTAGAGTTACATTTTAATTGTTCTACCTTTCTGCACTTTATCTACTATTTTTTTCTTCGTCTCTTTGCTCAATCGAGTGTTCTTCTTTTCGGAATTATTCCTCTGGTCAGTTCTCTTTGAACCCACCCTTACATTTCACTCAAAAAAATAAAATTACAAATTTTTTACTTTCTGAAAAATAGAGAGTTGAAAATTAACACAAACAATAGGGTAAACACTGAATTAGCCCGAAAAGAACTGACAAATAGCAAATGACATCACACAATTCTATGCACGCGCATGCGCCAATCCGCGAAACTCAAATGTCGAATTACGAGACCGACGAATTGCGAGGCACCACTGTATTATATAAGCGCAATCTATTTAAAAAATTAGTTATTTTAGGAAAAATTGCTTTTTAATATTTTGATATTAATTTCGTCAATAGACTTTAATACGATCTCATAATCTTCAGAAACTTGCACAAACTTGTAAATTTGCTTGTCTTTTCTTGAAATCATTTTGGGCATGTTTTAATTCAACACTCTCCACCAGTGATGTAAAACCATGTTTGTTAAACTGTTTGTAAATTCACCAGTGACGTCACTGGTGTATTCAACACTAACTCAATACATCAACCATAGTATTTGTTCGGGTTGACGCTGATGGATACAGACTTTAACGTCATTTTTTAAGATGGCTGCTTCCATGCGAAAAATAAATTTAAAGATTGGAGAATCAGTTTATGCTCTGTTCCAGATCAAATATTTTTTTTGCATTTGAAAAAATAATTTCCTATGTCTGTATTAAAAAATTGACTAGCAGCAGAAGACAAAACAACATCCAAATAGTCAGCCATCTTGATGCGCAAGGGTTGAATTTAAAAACAGACACTTTAGCATCCACCGATGGATTGTTATGACATCATTTTAGGTGTACATCAATGGTGAAGAATGTTGAATTTAAAAACACACCCTTTATGATATTTTGAAATTTGAATCTTATTTCCCGTAATGTTATCAGAGTACTAATTTCAATATACATCGAAGTACATTGAGATTAGTACTGTGATAACATTACAGGAAATAAGATCCAGATTTTAAACCTATCGTAAAATGATTTCAAAAATTATACAAAACATTTCCGAAAGAATAAAGCGTACGTAGAAAAATCATAATAATAAAAAATATTTAAATCATAATTTGCGATATATTTTCACATAAATTTTAATATTTGAAAATAAAAATATAGATTGTCTAGTGTTGTCATCACGGAATACTTTCAACATCGGTCAAAGGGAACGTGCAACTTTTGACACTCATATAGGTATTCATATGAGGATATATCTTCAAAAAACATTTAAGTTTAATAAATTCTCATTTAATTGAATGCATATATTTGTAATCACATTATTTCTGTTGTTGAGATCACGAGGAGAAAATTACAGAATAATAAATACATAAATTTAAATTTCGTTTTCTTATTTGCGCTTTCTCTAATTATTGATTTTTTTTTTGTAAAATATTTCTCCAGTATTAGTAATGTTGTTATTAATCTTCGAAATATTTATTTAAATTTGAAAAGTTTTTTCAATATTTTGAAAAATATTGTTGTTCATTATATAAAGTTTGCTATAATGCAATGTTTTAAATTGACTTTTGCAAAACATTGTAATTAATGAAATACTGTATAAAGCTTTCAGGAAAAAATAGTAAAATCTTATTTTTTTCAGGGTAAAGGAAAAAGTAGAATGAAATTCATACTTGAATTTATATCTAATCTTTTGTTTTCTTAATCGGTATTAGTTATTAAAATGAATTTATTTTTTAGTACTATATACGTTTTACTTTCACGACTGACAGATTAAATAGCACTTTTGTATTGAACTGGATAACCATCAGAGACTATAAGACATTGTTTCTCTAATTGAAATGCCTGATGTTATTTTATGGTTTATATCTACGTTCTCGATATATAATATAATATCTCATAAAAAAAATATAATGCTTTATTTTTATGAGCCTACTAAACTGAAGTATTATAATCAATATAGAACGTAATTTATAATAAAAAGTTCATAATCGTTAAATACTGTACCATACTTTTTGTCGACGATAAAACACTAACACGGAAACGCTATTAATTACAATATTCAATTACAATACAAAATAAAAACTGACAAATTATAAAGAATTATGTAAATACAGATAATAAAGGAAATTAAAATAAGAACCAAAATATAAATGTTTACAATGCTAAACTAATTTGATAAAAATTATTCTTTTTAAATTTTATATTTTAATTTAAAAGGATTTAAAGAAATGAAAATAACGATTCAAAGGAACTACATGTAGATTAGTTTTATTTATTTATTTTTATTTTTAATGCTGAATTTGGTATTATTTTCTAATGAGGAAAATTCTAAAACTAATAAAAAAAATAAAAATATTTATAATGTAGTAAATTTAATAATAAAAATTAATAGAATCTATACGAAAGAAAAATTTATGAAAAATAATTATACAATTTCATAATTGATTAATATATTTTATTATATAATTTTGAAGAATTAATTTATATATTTTTATTTCAAGTAGTTTAAACAACAACAATAATTTTAAATATTATGTAAAGCATAGAGAAGATTAGAGTTTATCCTTAATAATTCTAAACTCTCTTGATAAAAACTGCAAACTTCTAAATCTTTTTATAAGTTTATCACATTTAACCTTTTCATGACGAAGCCTGTTTTAAACACAGGCAAGCAATTTGCATAAACGGATCACACTTGATTTAAACATGTGAAATGGAATTCAAATCGATATAAAGTTATTCCTATATCTAACATGTGCTCAGCTCTTTTGTACATAACTTAGCAATGCTGCTTACTCATTTAATACAACTTCTTCCATCTAAGAAAAAATTTTGCAGTTGTATTTATTTATTTATTTTTGAAGACCAAAGCAAACCAGCACCAGTATTATATTTCAACTTTTGTTTACATAAGAGATTGATATTTTTTAGATGCTATCTGAGTTGTTTATTTGTTAAATGGGCTATTTATTTATTTTATAATCATCAAACATTTAATATATAGCAAATCTTCTAAATCTGATAGACAAAAAACTGTAAAATTTTTCAAAATTTCATAAAACATCAATTTCTACTCAAAACATTTTATTTTTGTTTCAGCAAAATAATAAATTATTTTTCTCTTATCTCTAAAAATTTCAAATCAATATAACCAGAAAGAAATTTTAGAAAGACATTTAAAAAACAGTTGGTCCAGAACAGCACAGATAGCACTTAACATTGGATGCCGGTGTATTAAAGAATCTACAATCACATTTTAGATTATTATTATACAATATATTCCAACTAAAATTTAGATAAGTTCTATTTTCTTTTTGTAGAGCAGTCATATTTTTTCTCAATAAAAATCCATTATATTATAATATTTTTATAAAAGTAACAATATCTTACCTGCCTCCAACTGCAAAATCTGAAATAGCATAATAATAAGATTTTAAAACTTTAGGATCTCCAAATATTTCATCACCAAAAGTATTCATTCTGTCCAAAGTAATCCTAATGGCAGTAGCTGTCACCCATTCCTAAATAATTTTTAAAAGTATTTAATATATAATTTATTAAAATCTTAAATCTTTATTAATTATATATCTAATAAAGATAATATAAAAATAACAAGATGAAAATCTATCAGTACATAAAATTGTTCTAGATAAATCTACAATGAATGCATTCAAACTTATAATGTAAATTTTCTAATTTGTTTTTGTGTGTTTATTAATTATTTGCAAGCAGCAAACATTGCTTCTAGTTCCTATGTGTTGTTGATAAGTTTTAATTTTTTTTGATATTAAATCTGCAGATTTATCAACATAATCATTGTCACAGTAATTGATATATTATTTTGATTTTGTCTTTGTGTCAATTTTAGTTTATATTATATCATAATGGTAGGGAAGCTTTCCTGTGGATGGGCCATTAAAAGTAAGTTCATAGATTGAAGGGTCAAAGAAAATATTGCAATTTATAATCTATTTATTTATTTATTTTAATAGATTTACTGTCTGTTCTTACTTTTCACATAAAGGCAAAACTCATTATTTACATTTTTTCATGCATTTTTTAAATTCTAAATACTAAAATAAACTATGACTATGGGGCAAATGCAACTTGTGACATGCTTTCTGGCATCAATAAGCCAGTAAACATATTATTACAAACTACATTTTGTCCATAGCCATAATTTTATATCTCTGTTCTAATTTATGAGTATTAAATGTTTCAATTTCTTAACTTTTCTTGCTTCATAATCTGCTGAATATCAGTCATTACATATTTTGCTGTAATTATCATTCTTTTTAGTCACAAAAAACATTTTTTTTTTAATAATATCAGTTTAATTAAAGTATAATTTATTGCACTATATAAATTCAACTTAAAACATCATTACTATCATGAAATTGTCAGATATATTATTCAATCTGTTATTCTATGTTATCTTCAAGTAAGCTTATGCTGGATAAACTTTCAAACTTATTACTTATTTTGTTTGAATTAGAATACAAAATAAAATATAAAGTTTGCTTTTAGTCAATAATGACTCCATGATGCAAGTTATATTAAACTTTTGGTTTTTATTGCTATGAAAAACTTATTATTATTAAATTTATCCCTCTCTTTGAGGACTATGATGTTTTTTATATTATAAAACCATAGTATTCTAATAAATACTGAAAATTATAATTATGTTATTTTGATTGAGGATATGAAAAATTTTAGACTTAAAAGAAACTGAAAATAAACAAGAAAAAGATTTTTTAATGTTTAAATTTTATTATGAAAAAACAATATATACTATATTATATGCAATTTTTCTGTTTGTATCCAGTATGGTCTTTGGTTTATCTTAAATTAATGAGAGATATATGTCTTACAAAAACATTTGTGAATTCCAATAAAATATATACAGGTAATCCCTGACTTATTAAGTAGATCATTCAGCAAAACAATATGTAAGTCAAAGCATACTCTATACAGTACTAAAATAGTACCCTATAAGGTATAGATCAGTCAGCAAAACAATATGTAAGTCAAAGCATACTCTATACAGTACTAAAATAGTACCCTATACTATGTCACAAAGATGTAAACATTAAAAATAGATACATTAAAAAATAAGCACATAAGTCGCATTAGTTAGTAGGCCAAACTAAGATTCCTCTCGGTTCTTCTTGGTTCGGCCTATTAAATCTTCCTTTAGTAACTGCACACAGTGATCATGTCAGTTACTGCTCCCAATATGCAGTAGTTGTAATATATACATATATTTTTAGTCATCTGCTTAGAAGATTTATTAGGAGCTTAACTATTAACTGATAGAACATACAACTCAAACTATTATTTATTAACCAAGTTCCTAGTTTCTATATCAGCTACAAAAAATACAGACTAGAAAGGAACAAAATAAATATCAAAGATATGGAAAAAACTTGAGCTAGGAAAAATAGCAGAAATGTCTATGATATATAAAAGACAAATCAAGAAAGAAGAATAATGAATAAATTAAACCTATTGACCACAGCAATATCTGGAAATGAAGAGGAAGAGAGAAAAGTTATATAACTTGCAGATCATAAAGAAATATAATTGCTATTAGGAAATAATATATAAGAAGGAAAGAATATTTAGGCACACTTTTTAGGATATGGTCATTGATATAGATGAGGTAGATGTACACAAATTTCCAGAATAAATTGTTTTGAAATACGATCCTCTCCTTTAAGAATCATTTAAATTATTTGTGATATAGGTTAGACTTATAATTTGTATCATAAAAAGTTTTTATTATTTATAATTTTTATTAAGGAACTGGTTTGTAAGTATTCAATATGTTTAAATACACGATGAATACCTACAAACCTATGTTTAAATACAAAATAAATATGATTTTAATTGTACAAAATTATTACCAAATAAACAAGTACTTGATGTAGAAACGTACCCAATGATGTAGAAATTTATAATAGAGAAACAGATGGCAATAGAAGGAAGAGAATGGAGTAGACCTACTGCAGAGGAAGAGAACATCATTGTTTTGCTAAAAATTTTCTCCCTTGATGGTCACTCTGTTTTCCCTGTTTGTTTGGATATGCAGTTCCCTTCACCACTGCCCTTTGTGTGTTACTTCATTGCTATACTACTTGAAAATGATCTTTATGCATTGAGATAAAAAGTACTTGTTTATTCATATGTAATTATTTGTTAATAATTTTGACCAATTAAAATCTTGTTTATTTTGTATCGTCATTTACTATATCTTTATTTTGTATTGTATGTGTTTTTTATTATGGAAGATTTAAGTTAATAAATATAGGCATGAGAATAATTATAAAGTTTAAATTAAAAAATAGAATTTATTGTTTTCTTTAAATTGAAAATTATAAAGAATTTGATTTATGTATTCTTTAGGCAAATAGGGTCTTTAAATTTTTTAAAATAGTTCTGGATTTAAATTATGTATTTATCTGTATTTATTATGTTAGTGGATGGTAACTTATATTTTATTTTCTATTATTAAACAGATAAGCTTGCAAATCTTTTGAGCAGCTAAAAATACCTTAAGAGGCAAAAATGAATTACTGTTGAATAATAAAATATTTTGTCTGCTAATTGTACTTATTAACTTTAATTAATAAATAAATTTCTCAATAAATATTTATTTTGAAAGAAGCACAATATTTTAAATCTTTTAGAATTATCATCAAATGTTTTAAGTACAGTATTTTTTAAAAAATTTAATTTAATATATATTATAAACTGTATCATACTACAATATTTACAATGGTAAATATAAATTATTTATTACATAAGCTGATTCATAACTAATCATAAATATTCAAAATAAATTGAGTGACTAAATTAGGAAGTATTTGAAATAGTTCCTTATCATTGAAGGAAACATATTTTTAAATTTAGTATCTCCTTAAAAATCAGTAGATTATTATATTTAATTTTAAAAAATAAACCAAAATCAATTTTAAACTTGAATTTTTTGATATATCTTAAATAGATTTCAATTGTTAATTACAAAGATGGATTAATTTTATACAAGCATAGTCAATAATTTTTGAAACTTTTTAGATAAATTAGATATTTAATAATTAAAAAAAAATGTAAATATAAATGTTTTCTTCAAAATAATCTTCTTTAAACTCTATACATTACCACCATTAAAGAAGTTTATTTATAACATGTTTATGTAGCTATTTATATCAATGATTTGGTTGCAGCTCATTCAATTTTTATTGAATTTGTCAAATGCTTTCCTCTGATATCTTTTTTTTATCTATTGAATAAAAAGAAGCCACACAGTATTAAACAGAGAAAATAAGATGAATATAGAACAGGTATGCTCTGTTTGCCGAGAATAATTTAACAACAGAGTTGTCAGGATATTCAATTAAACATATTTTGGCACTTTCTAAAAATAACGTTTAAATATCAATCATGCACTATTATAATTTGAAAAAATATTAATAGAATGATGTTATATATCTGTTTTAATAATATCCATTTAAAATCTTTTATTTATTTATTTAAAATACATTTTAAAAAAGTTCTAGAAATTATTGGCTACATCTTATATATAACAATGCATAAAAGTTGTATAGATGTTCCTCATTTAAAGTGGAATCCACATAATTTTAAAATTAAAGATAAAAATAAAAATATGAGAAATAATAAAAGTTAATTTCAACCTGATTTTAGATTTTATCAAAGTTGTATTACAGCAGAAAACATGAAATGAATTTTAAGTTTTAATCCATGACTATCTATAGAATCATTTTATAAAATGGCATTATTCATGCCATCTTATAAATTTATATTTTTTATTATAAGTAACTTCTTTCTCAATTAAAGCAATATTGAAGCAGACATAAAAAAATTTCAATTTCTTATTATCATATAGAATAAGTATTTTAACATCTTTATAAATATTTATAAATGTACTTCATAGTTGTGATGTTTACATTCCAGGCTACCACTATTAAGTAAATCACAGCCTTTTTTTATTTACTAATACATATAAAAGTTTAAAAACATATTTGCAATATTATTCATATTAAAAACTCAGTTGGATGGCTGTATGGTAAAGTATACTTACCAACTTGAAAGATTGGGATTTGATTCTGGGGTCTCAAGTTTTTCAGTTAGTCTCCAGGCCTGACCATCTGTGTGTTAATTTATGCTTTATATACCTATATTAAGTATTATTTTAGAGATAATCTTCCTTTTAAGATATAAAATAAAAAACATGGAATATAATTGAGAAGCACCATATTAGCAAAGTGCTTTAAAGCGAGACACTGTAAAGCAAGGTATCTCTGTATCTATATTTCTTTTCATTTGTTTTGAGACAAATGAGTTCTTCAGAAAGAATATAAACAGTATGTATTACATCACTGAAATGCAATCTCTCATTGAATGAATTAAAACTGAAACATGCATTAATTAAAAAGTTAAATCTAATAAACAGTGGACAGAAAGTAAAAAGTTAAATTTAAAATATATAGCAAAAAATATATCATAATAATTTGATCTATTTATTAGATTATCAAATTGTAGATCAGAGATATAAATTACAAAATTAAATATTTTGAACTTTAATTTTCAATAATAATTCTAATAAACTGAAAATTACTACACTTTACAAATCTTATTTATTGCTGACTAAAGCTCAAGAGAAGAACTGAAAATGTTTCAAATAAAGTACATTTTTTTCCAATTTAAAAATGATTTGGTTTTTATCAAATATGATTATTATTAGATGTAGCTTATTCTTCACATTTTTCTTCAAAAATTATAGAAATATTAAAATCTAATATAATACTGACAAATTTCATTATATACTGTAATAGATTAAAATTTCCACTAAATATACAAGTCGAAGGAAGATTCCAAAATACTAAAAGATTATTAGATGTAGCTTATTCATCACATTTTTCTTCAAAAATTATAGAAATATTAAAATGTAATATAATACTGACAAATTTCATTATATAATGTAATAGATTAAAATTTCCACTAAATATACAAGTCGAAGGAAGATTCCAAAATACTAAGGTAACTTTCAGCAGAATATTAAAACTTACAGCATAACCAGCCAAAATTTCTTTGGTTTTTTTGTTCACATTATTAATTAAATAAAACTGTTAATGGTGGTTAAATGTGATTTTTTTAACAAATGTACTCCAATTGTATTGAATGAAAAGATACCATTTCACATTCAGCCCATTTTCCTACATTTATTTTTGGTTATAATGAATAATTAATAAATAAAATCTTATGTTTAAGTTTTGAAATCAATTTAAAAAAAAGAAGATAATCACAGAATTAAAAATATGTCAGAAATTCATAGTATGATTACAGTAAGTTCCCTACTTATGCAGATACTTCATCCAAAAATTTCTCCACATAAATCAAAAACTGCATAAATCTAACAATGTTTAAATTCAATACACAGTAATACTCCGAAGTTATGCGACAGGTGGACTGGACGAAAATTGCTTAGGTCGAATTCACGTAAGTCAGGGTACAACTTTGCATGTAATAATATTCCGAAAATAATGCGTGATTTGCCTGCGAATGTTTACTTAGATCCATGGAAAGATCGTATACTACCATCGATGTATATTTCATACAGTACTTAAACATGTCTCCATATATACTAAAACTTAAAATGAAATTCAATTATATTAAAATTATAATCATTTTAATTATTATTATTATTATTATTTACTACTAAAAAGTTAGTATAAAAATGTTTTAGTAAAATATTCTGATTTAAAAAAAAATTATTAGATTTTTGAACAAATTAAAATTTTCTTCTAAAAGATTTCCATGAGGGCCCTGAATTCTACAAATTATCCTCGTTTCAATAGGTAATTAACATTTGTTAATCCTATTTGTGCATACTAAAATGACCTGCCATTCTATTTTATTCGAACTTTCTGTTAAGTGTCAGTAAACATCGTTAAAATAGAAGGAAGTATGATATTTCCGTCTTCGTTGTTATTGATTTTAATATTATGGCATCACGTTTGACGATTTTTCTAGGAGAAAACTCTAAGTATACAGATTATAGCTTACAAGTATTTATAACTTAAGTTTAGTACAGTAATACCCCGAAGTTACACGATAGGTGGGACCGACGAAAATTGCGTAAGTCGAATTCGCGTAAGTCGGGGTACAACTTTGCATATAAATACATATAAATTTGATTTAATTGGGATCAAGGACTAACCAGAACACTAGTTTAGAATAAAAATATTTAATAAAATTGCAGTTCTTAATACATATTAATACAAAATATTAAAAAAATAAATGAGTTACGTAAAAAATTTTCACTACTTAATTATCACACCATAATTTCAGCATTTTTTCTATTTCAGCAATAATACCATGACGTTTACGAATTATGCTTGAATTCAAAGATTGAGAATTTTTCACCGCATCGAGAATTCTTTCATTATTTTTTATGATTGTTCTTACGTGGATTCCGGTAGCTCAAACTTCTTTGCCAATTCACAATTTTCATTCTGTTATCAAAATCCTTCAAATGAGTTACATAAAAAAAGTTATTTCAATATTGATGGCTTCATAAAATCTAACAAATTTGTCTGAAGACACAATGCCTTCATTTTTTTCACACAGAAGTTCTTCATAGCAAACTAATAATTTTTTTATTCCTTGCTTTATAATTATAATTTGTTCTTTATTGGAGTGTATGTTTTCTGAAATTTTTAAGCCCTTTTCAATTGAATTGAGACCTTCTATCAAGCTTGCAACTGTCATGTGCTTTTCTGGTGGAACTAGATCTGAAGTGTTGGATACTTCAATGATGTTTTGCTCACGCATCTCTATGAGCTCATCAATTGTCAGCTCCTGAATATGTGAATCCAACAGCTCATTGATATCATCACCATTGATTTCCAAATCTAATTACCTGGCAAGATTAACAATTTCTTCTATCACATGAGTGACATGATCAGTTTCTGGCATTATTTCAGTCTAGTTTTTGAAAAAAAAAAAAAAATGGACAAAGTTTCTTTCAGGCACCATTTAATGATTTTTGGAAATTTCATCCCAAGATTTTCCAATGATTTTTACGACATCTAAAAGCAGCAGTGTTGACAAATGAAGAAATCAAGAACTGTGTAACTAAGTTTGTGTAAGTCAAGATATTACTGTATATAATTGGGTACATTAGAAAACAAAATGGCCAAATGAAATTTATGAGCATACTTTAAGAATGGATAGGAAAATTTAAGGCCATAAGTGATATTTTTGCAAAGAAGTAAACTGTTTAATCAAATTTTCATTAGCATTTTATGGAAATTCAACAAAAATAAAAAGACTTATGTATCTGCATATCTCTGAAACTGCATAAGTCAGGGACCTATTATGTTATAAATATATTATTTTTCTAGATAGATCAGCATTGATACAATAAGTAAATTTTATATACATGTTCACATAGTTAATTCAATAAAGTGTTATCAGATTTCATTTTTATATTAAGGTGTTTTTATTATACATATTATTATATATATTATTTATTATACATTCATTTCAAACAAAATCATTTAAAATATATCACAAGTTTAAATAAAAGTAAAAATTATCCAAATATTCCTAATCCATCAAATTCTATCCTTAGTAAACTATTTTAGAATTAAACTGTCAAATAAATAATTATTCAATAATTCTGTTATTTTAAAATCATCTATTGGATAGGTTGACATGATCAGAGCACACTCGGACCGAGTTCGCTGGGAGATGAACTCGGTCTGAGAATACTCGGACCGAGTTTTAAGTTTGTTTACACTTTACATGTTCTGAGTGCACTCGGTCTGTAGTCTGAGGTGAAATTACTAAAAGGGATAGATGTTGTGGCTGATATGTTATTGCAGGAGCTGGACAGTCACATTAATAATAAACAGAATAGATGGAAAAAGAGAAGTTATGAGCTCGAGAATGGATTCTCAGTCTTTTAATTTCACATTCCACAAGCATTCTTCCTCTTCGTACAGATGAACAAAACAATCTGCTCTATGTAGGTACTTGATTATTTCAGCCAGTTAAATGGCTGAAATAATCAAGTACGTTTTCAGCCAGTGAAATGGCTGAAAATGTTACTCGTGTAATTTCTAAACACAATAAAAGTTTTTTCTTGGACTGCGCTTGACAGTGCATTTGACTCTTCGTATAGTTCTACGAATCTAATAGTTTCAGTTTTGCTCCACCTATGTGATCGTTTAGCCCTTTCTGCCATCTTAAACTTCCAATCGACTGCCACTCGGTCTGAGTATTTTGGTTGCCATCCGAGTTTACTCTGCTCAGATGATCCGAGTGGATGCATGCGCATCGTCTGAGTGAACTTGGTCCGAGTGTGCTCTGATCGTGTAAACCTAGCTTTAATGATTAATTATTTACATTTAGGCTAATGTGGTGCCATCTGTTGTTTAATAATTAAACTATAATTTTTACTATTTTTCTGAAATTAAAAATTTGCCTTATCCTAGAGTTGAACCAGGATCTTTGGGTTACTGTCTCAATGCCTTAATTAATTAGACTACCATGTCTAATTGGTTAAGGCATCAGAAGTTGGAAATACTCTAAATTTATGAATTACCCACTACCAATATTTATGATGACACAATATATTATTATAATAAAACATATTATATTATATTATACATAAACATACAAAATTATAAGAATCAGATGTGCAAAAAAAATGCTGTGTGAGACCATTGTGCATGGACTGGTATGCATGTGAATTGCATTGACTGATCACAGACCTTACCAATACTAATTATATCACTGCTGTAAATTGAAAACTACCTACTATTTAATCTAATATAATCATACTACAATCTATAATGTGGATAAAATTGTTATTATTGAAATAATGGGTAAAACATACAAAATTAAAATTCTATTAAAAAAAAAAAAAAA
>AYEL01078636.1:0-13134 GCA_000484575.1 Olivierus martensii
AGGAAACTGCCCTGCAGAGAGTTTCCATGGACTTTGAGGATGTTCAAGCGTGGTGGAATAGAAATGCAGAGGCCATCAAGAGTACTGGCAGGGAAATCTTGGGAGAAACAACAGGAAAATGATGGGAAAACAAGGAAAGCTGGTGGTGGAACCAGGAAGTGCAGGCAGCAGTACAGGAGAAGAGAAAGGCAAAAAAGAAGTGGGACTCAACACATGCCCCAGCAGACCTAGAAGTCTTTAAGGTCAGGAATAAGCAGGCAAAGAAGAAAGTGGCACAGGCAAAGGCCAAGGCATGTCAAGAATTGTACGATGACCTAGAAACGCCGGAAGGGCAGAAGAAAATATATAGCATTGCCAAACACAGAAGCCAGACAGCAAAAGATATTACACACATCAAGCAGATCAAGAATGTCAATGGAGAAATCCTGAGGAACACTGGGAAGATACAGGATAGATGGAAAGAGTACTTTGAGGAGCTGCTAAACGTCGAGAATGAACGAAAGTACCATGAAGATCAAATTTTAATTTACTGGATCAAGATATCTGTAAAAAAGAAGTAAGGATAAAATCTGAAGGAAATGTGGAACATGATTGAGAAGTCGGACAAATTCGGACGATCCATTCTTGAATTTTTGGCAGTCCAAAGATGGCATTTATATTAGTAAATCTGATTATAAAACGATTAAAAAATTAATTAAAAATTTAATTAAAAATCCAAATTTTACCAAAATTTTGGTTACTTATGATAAAACAATGAAAAATATGACAGAAAATGATATTTTGAAAATTTATTTTTCAATATAAACAAAAATAAGGGCACCAGACCCTGTCAATAACGTTATTGACAACGGAGTTGTAGCAGATCTTCGGCCTGTCAAGTACGTTATTGATACCGGAGTGCAAAGTGTTAAAATGTTACTTAAAATAAGATTGATTAATTCCGATAATTTTTTTTAAAATTATCCTTTAAAATTACCTTTAAAACTTGGTTAAAATGTTATTTAAATTAGATTGATTAATTCCGATAATTTTTTTTAAAATTATCCTTTAAAATTACCTTTAAAACTTTGGAGGTTCCTCAATAATTATTAAACAATTTAATAGATTTTTATGATGTTTTTAAATATAAAGGTTACCAGCAAATATGATTTTGATGACATTTTAATGTTTCAATTTTAATCAACCAAAATAATTGACATGTTTGGAATATATGCAGTTATTTCTTTCCCAGAACTATTTGTTGTATTTTTAGTTATCTAAGTTTCATTATGATAGCCATATTTGTTTTATATTAGTTTCTTTGTCAAAGTTTATGAATTCAAATGATAATTTAAATATAATTAATTATAGACAGCTTATATTTAAGGTTAATTATCTTAATAAGTTTAAAAACTTCTTTATCTTTATAAAATTTTTCTGATGTTACATCAGGCAGGCAATCATAAGTATTTTCACTGTAACTTACAAAACCAAACTGCTTAAGTTCATTAAATAATAACTTTAAAACAGGTACTTTATAGCAGTAAACTCAATAGGTATTTTTATTTTATTTTGCGAAGTACTTTTGGCTAATCACCATCCTCAGCACTAACAAAAGTTGTTTGAATATAGTTAACAGTTTCAGAAGAATGATTTTAAAAAGTGAATATAATGTTAAATTCAAGATTACATTAAATAATCCTGTTACTTTTTAACCAAATTAAAATAAAAAATATCTATTGAGTTTAGTACTATAAAGTGTTTGATTTAAAGTTACTAATCATAGATATTTTAATCTAAATGGAAAATGATAGTATTTTGATATCATAAATGAATTTTTCTACAAGGTTCCTTGCATTATAAATATTCTAACTAGAATTAGTTACAAATTTTTTTATACTTACACGCCATCTCATTTTCAAATATCAGAAAACTTCAACAACTCTTGAAAAATTTTAAATAATGTGATTTCAGAATGTTCTAACAACAAATATAGAATCATTATAAAATCATTTTGCAGTTTAGAATATTAATAATTTTTATTAGAGAGAGAAAACCAATTTATAAAATGTTTTGATATGGTTTAATTATTCAAGCTTTGGTTTTTAAATAGATTCATTTATTTTCGTTTTTTTCTTATTTCCAAATGACACTGAGATATTGGGTCTACCAGAAAGTTCTGTCCATTTTTGGATGAAAAGAAAACCATACATTTTCAATACATTTATTAATTTTACTGAACAATATAATTTCCATTATTACTAATGACCTCTTCCCAGCATGATAGTAATTTGTGAATTCCATTTCTGTAGAATGACTCATCTTTGGAGGCAAAAACTGAAGCAGTGATTGGCTGACATCTGCTTCATTTTTAAATTTTTTTCCCTTCAAAAATTTTTGCAGGGAGAGAAACAGATGATAATTGGATGGTGCTAGGCTGGAGAGTATGGTAGATGTGACGAATTTCCCAACCTAGCTCTGCAATTTTCTGGTGAGTTGCCAAAGCAGCATGTGGCCTGGCATTGTCATGGTGCAGTATGATTTGTTTCCTATTGACCAGTGCCGGTTTCTTTTCCTTGAGTGATTCATTCAAATCATCCATTTGAATGAAACACATTTCTAAATTGACCCTTTAGGTTTGAGAAGCTCAGTGTATTGGTCCTTTGACATTTACCATATACACAGCATTCTCTTATTGAGGCTCAAACTTGGTTTCAAGATGGAGGGAGAAGGTTGTCCTGGCTCACAGTATGTTCTTTTTTTCATAATGTTCTCATGTGCAATCCACTTTTTATCACCAGTTATCATCTGGTCTAAAAATGGTTTGTTTTTTTTGAGCATTCCAGATGTGCAAATGATGACTCGGTCATGTAAATTTTTTTCACTTAACTCGTGAAGTACCCATCTGGAATATTTATATACCAATCCAAGTTTCTGAATATGGTCTGAAGTGGTTTGTTGTGTTGAGTTGAACTTTTCTGCAATCTCCAACATTGTCAAAAAAGGATCTTGCTGTTTAATGGTCCTAACAAAATATCATCATTGATCAGAGATGGTGTCCCAGAGTGTGGCTTGTCATTAAGGTCAAAATTGCCTCTTCAAATTTTTTGAACCAGCTGCATGTTCTGTCAGAAACTCTCTCTTCACCAAAAACTTTCACCAAATTTTATATGCCATTTTAATTTTATACATACATTTCTATCTTGTTGGAATCATACAGAATGCAATTTTGTAAATGCACTTTATCAATAGACATGTTTATGTGAATAAATTTCACTTAATACTGAGATGATGAAACTGTTGTTCAGTAAATTTAGAAGGGCACATATATAGAAATACAGTGCTAAAAAGAGGTAGCAGGTATATTTCAATTAAACTCATTCATGTGTGTTGAAACTTGAAATGACATTATTGGGCAACTTTCCAATAGACCTAATATATTAAACAGCTGTAGTAAAAGAGAGAGTGAATTATGTGAACATTGAAATTTAACATTCCCATTATTAAATATAGTAAAACATGAATAAATTACTGAAATATTTTGAATAATATTTTTATATCTTATAAAACAAATTGTTTTAAGTTGCACAAGGATTTTATAATGATCTTGCATAATATGAAATTACAATTATTTAATATATTATGAGTGCATTTCTTAATTGTACGGTTTTCTCATTGATTAGACTGGTTGTGGCGAAAGTTGTTTATTACTTCTCGAGAATAACACTGACATGTTTCATTTTTCTGTGATTGGATGGATAGCTAGTTTGAAAAAAATGGAACATGTCATGTCATTTTCGAGAACAAATAAACAACTTCCACTGCCACCAGTCTAATCAGTGAGAAAACGTCCAATAAAGAAATGCACCTTATACACTGGTGCCTTGGTTAATGACAGTAATCCATTCCAGGATTACCATCATTATCCAAGGTGCAATTCCCCCTAAGATTTAATTGAAAACTAGTAGACCTGTTGCAGCTATGCCAGCAATAAAAGAATGTCGGTGATCGATGAATGATTTTATAATTTAATGATTTAAAAATTTTACTAATTATTAGGCAAAATTTCTTTATTACTAACGAAGTTTATCTTATTAATTAAAAAGATATTTCTTTATAAAAATTAATTATGGAATTTTCGGGATAACTGGAAAGAAGAAATTACAAATTATCTGAAACAAAATATGACTGACAACGAAAATACATTTTTCTAAATAAACTCTAATTGAATTTAAAGATTCGTCTTGAATCTGAATTATTGTGATTCCATATGCTGATTTCATTGGGAACATCTTTGCCATTCAAATAGAAAATCATGATCACTTGATTTAAGAATTGTTCTGGGAATTAAAGCATGTTTGACAACTTGTCGCATTGATTGGGAGGAAACCAATCATTTTCTCAATGGTTACGTTCAGCAGACTCAACAGTTCTAAGTGAGCAGATGAGTTGTGGCAGTAGCGATTGATGTATCTGCTGAACGGCAAGTAGTAACAGAGAGTGCGATTATTGAAAGAAAATTGTGTATGTTGTAAACACCATTAAATACGTATACTTTATATATCATCATTTGTTCCTTTGGATTAATAGCATCCACGAGCGCAGCCATCTTGAAACAACTCAATATGTTGGATAGTAGCGTAAATGAAATCTGCTACCAAACGTGACGTCACTCACTCAACATGTTTGATAGTAGTGCTACCCTGAAGACGCGTTCAGCAGAAAATCTCTCAACTGTTCCACAACAGTTGAGTCTGCTGAATGCAGCCATTGATTAATTTAGAGCTGTTGGATAATCAGTCTACTGTTGCCTTATTTCTTAGCAACATTATAATTTTTCTGCATTTTATATCCAATTAATGAGGAACAATTCCAGAAGATTCTATTGAATTTAATTAAATAGTCCACTGGAAATAAGGCTTTTCACTAGGAGTGTTGAGAGACATCGCCTATCCCGGTGGAAAAAATTACATGGGCTCCAAGTAATTTTCAAGTTATAAGATTGGGCAATTTATTACGCCATATCAGAATTTTCAGTCCTTCTACGGTTAATTAGCATGCAAAAAAACAAATTTTGGGCAATGTCCAGGCCTCTGTGAATTCTGGGTCCAGCGAGTTTTGCCCTATTATCCCCCTCCTTTGATCAGCCCTGCTTTTCATTGCTCATTTGAAAGTGTATCTACTTTGAAGAACGCTAAATCTTTCTTGAGGTCATTAGACATTCTATCCATTGGCAAAATACAGTTTAGAAACAGAAAATTCAGTTGTTTTCTCGCACGAAAGTATGATGTGACAACATGGAGATCTAAAGCCATTCAGAGATATATTATCCTTCGTTTGGTATTACAGTTGATGTGCAATGCCCACAAACGTAGTACCAAATGAAAGAGACAATCTTTAGGTAAATGTTCATAAAATAATCGGAGGTGAAATTGGTATTTTTTTGGAAATATAAATACTTTTTTATACGAATATTTAACACAATGGAACCAATAATTGTATATTTTATTACGTGTTAATATGGTGAATTGTTAACTCTAGTAAATAGTCATTAACATAGCAATCTATCTCGAATATATCACTGATTTGACTCCTGTCTCTTTTTGTGATTGTTGACTTAGATTGACCTCTTTCGTTTAGTATTATTTTTACTTTACAAAGTTAAAATTGTACCATCTTGTGGCTTGAATTCATCTTGTAAGCAAGTTATTTTGTGTATTTTTTGTCTCTATTACTCTTCTTTTGTTGTTTTATTACTGTTCTTTAGTCTAACCCAGTGCTTCTCAAAGTGTGGGTCGCAACCCCATATGGGGATCGCGTAACAAAATTTGAGGGTTGCAGAAATTTTAGCAAATGTTTTAATTTGTATTCTTAATTTATATACATCTATGCCAAGGATTGCAAAAATATTTTCTCGAGTGAAAGGGGTCGCCAAATGGAAAAGTTTAAGAAGCACTGGTATAACTGATAATCAATCTCCACGTGCTTATTTGTTTTTCGGAGAAATGACACGAATGTTTTCACCAGTAGAACTTATGACACGTGACTATAGATTGTTTCCTTGATCAACTGAGATATCTCTTAGAAAAATTGAAGGCTGGCGTATTTTGATATTTTGTATTCAGAAATGGACTGTCAACTAAATTGAATGCAATGGCGAATGAATGAGGAGAAACGTTGTATCAATACGACTGATTGACTGTCGACTACTTTACTCACCGCCGCTGAATTTCCCTAAAGTTATTTTAAAGTATCCACTGGCTGTACAGTATAGGTTATTAAAAGGATTATTCAGTTTTATTTTCTCGTGCGAGAAACATCGTAACGTCACTAACATCGTTGATTAAATTAAAAAAAAAAGAGATATATTAAAATATATCAGAATATGTTTGTACAATTGATTACTTTTTTTTACTCTTTTAAGTATTATATAGTCGTCTTAACTATTAAATTATACGTAATTATCATCTGAGAGATAAGATCTAACCTAATCTACCAGAAAGCCAACATCTCAGGCAGACACATCGCGCCATCTATCGAATAAGTTATGAAGTTTTGTCAATATTTGTTTTTTTTAAATTTTTTATAACGGTTATTTAAAATATAAATTTAATAATCATAAACTCTAATTTCATCTCATAGAAAATCAAATCAAAAGGATTTATAAAATTTCATTGTATAGTCATCGAGCTATTTCTGTCTAAAGTTGTACGTGACACTAATGAGGATAAACAAATTATTATATAGATTGAATAATTTGTTCCGGCTCTTTCTTATAACTACAGTAAATATTAAAAATGCAGATAAAACTCATTTAAAATGTCTTAAAAATATGGAAAATAGTATTTATTTCTTATTATATTTGCTACAAAAATAATTATCATTAATAAAATGGAATTGTTCATGAAAACAGTTTTTAATTATCAATCGACAAGGACAATTGGGCTCACTTTGAAGTTTTTTGACAAACGAACCCATAAACATCGATTAGTAGCTTATAAATTCAGCAATTATTAAACAGATGAAATTTAATTTTGCCTTTTGATGGTGAATGAACAGTGACACACACTCACCGATTTATTATCTATATCAGTGCTTCTCAAACTTTTTTCATTCATGACCCCATTTTTCATTACGACATTTTTCGCAATCCCAGGTATTAAATATGAAATAAAACATACAAGTACCTTTTTCGTGACCCCAGGTATTAAATATGAAATAAAACATACAAGTACATGCGATCCCAGGTATTAAATATGAAATAAAACATACAAGTATATAAATCATTTCCCAGATATTAAATATGAAATAAAACATACAAGTACATAAATCATTTACACACATATTAAGATGAACACAATCAGGCAACTACATTGAAAATACATATGTTGTCAATTAAAATGAACACAATCAACCAACTACACTGAAAATTCATACGTTAAATATTGGGCGTTTGTGAAATTACAATCAACCAACTACACTGAAAATTCATACATTGTCATACGTTAAATATTGGGCGCTTGTGAAATTACATATAAACTGAATTCCAAATGTTTGAATTTAATTTTTGCGACCCCAGCATTTCGCTTTGCGATCCCATTTGAGGTCGCGACCCATAGTTTGAGAAGTGTTGGTCTATATGACTGTAGGATCTCGGACAAACATTTTTTCTTCTAATGGAATCCGAAACTGCGACATCACACCACTTGCAGGTGTCAAGAGGTCGCAACCCATAGTTTGAGAAGTGTTGGTCTATATGACTGTAGGATCTCGGATAAACATTTTTTCTTCTAATGGAATCCGAAACTGCGACATCACACCACTTGCAGGGTTGAAGTAATATATAACACAAACAAACAATAGAATCAGACTGTTGGCAGAATTTTAAAAATAATAATCGTCAAGTTGTGTCTGAAAAGTTCGGTGAATGGTCTCAGAAAATAAAGAAAACAAGAGTTACAAACAAAATACCTTTACTGGCCTTCAAAGTAATCAGCATTAGCTACAACACACTTCTGACCTTATAAACACCTCTTGCTTCACGTAAACCAGAATAAAACTTTGCAACACTTAAGCAAGGTTAATTTTTTATTTTGGTAAAGCACTTTCGGACTACATTCAAGTCCCTCATCAGTACCGGCTTCTCCGAACAAATATTTAAATATAAAGAATTCCGCTACAGTTTACATGCATTTAGAACGTCAAAATACTAGAACATTAGATTCAAATATTTAAACAACAAGTTATATATACGTCTGACTGTACTTAGAATATAAATAAGATTAGTATACTTAATTTTAAATATAAGAATATTACATGTATATCCTTTTGCATATACGTTTCGTTTTTTAGAGATACGTTATATGTACTACAATAAATAAATATACTGAAGATAATACAACATAGCAATAAAAATGAAAATAAAAATAAAAGTAAAGGTAAAAATCTACAGTCCGATAGGTACATTTTATTCCTCTGTAAGATATAGCACCTGTTCCATGTTCTCTCTGTCCTTCGCTTGTAATTATATAGTTCAGCCTTATAAACTGTTCTCAGCTGTCCATATCCATGCCATGGGCAAGTCCACCGGGGCATTATCGTTAATGACGTTAGAGGTCTTCTTTTGTCGCACTATTTCCACAGCTTCATACGTAGCTAGGCCCCTTCCATCTTGAATCATCTTAGTAACGCCTGCATTCTGCCAATCTATCAGGAGGTTTTTTCATAGAACTTACTCGCGAGGGCCGTCGTTAATCTCCCATTCATAATATCTGCCTTATGTTCTGTGATCCGCTTGGAATTTCCTGGACTTTACGATGTTCTTTAGTCTATTAGCTATATACCTCTTACGTATGATCCAACAGATAGGATTGCTAATAGAGTAAAGAACATCGTAAAGTCCAGAAAATTCCCGAAGACTTGGGTGGTTAGGCCATTGAGATCGCCGTTTGCACCAAGACTCTTCATTATATTAAGGCCCATAAAGACCCTGTTAGTATCAGACCGATGGTAGATAAGAGGTCGTCCCCACTGTATGAACTTGAAAGAACTATTGCGGTGTGGGCTAATCAATACCTTAAGAGCTACCCACACACTATCTTCATCCCTAGAGTTTATAGACCGCCTTCTAGAGGTTGGCCCCCTACCCCAAGAAACCTATAGTGTAATGGACTATGAATCATTATATCCATCCATCCAACAACTGCCAGCAGCACTTATGCTGTATAGGTTTATAATCCAACATCTCCCACAGGCAGAGTGCCATCCTGATGTTATTAGAGATGTCTGTCATCTCATTACATACAATTCATATTTTGTCTTTAAGGGTACCTACTATTTGCAGCAGAAGGGGGTTCCAATAGGTGGGCCGCTTGCGGGGGTTATGGCCGAAACTAATTGTAAGATACAAGGAAGACAGTGTCATAGATGCGTTTAAGGCGGAAATTAAGTTATACGCATGGTACGTTGACGATATATGTGTTATATGGCGGGATACACCCCAACACCAGAATATGATAGATCAGCTTACGGATTCTACGCTTGGCCTTAAACTTAAGGTGGAACAGGTGTCGAATGATACGTTCCATTTTCTAGACGTGAGCGTAAAGACGGAAGAAGGTGAATACGTTACAGATATATACAAGAAGCCCACGTATAGCTCAGTTATCATACCGGCCTTGTCACATGACCCATACACGTACAAAATAGCGACCTTTAGGTCTCTGTATAGTAGGGCTTGTACGCATGTCACCAAATGGTGTGATAGGGTAAGAGAGGTACACTATATCATGGCACAAGGCTACAAATTTGGGTACACTTGTGAACTAATGTTGAAAATATGGAAGAAGATTGCAGGGCAAATGCTTAGTCCCCAGTGTATACCCATTCGTGGCCAAGATACCAATAACATCCGCAGATATATAGATCTCAAGTATGATAAGACATTATCTGGTATGCTTAATAGGCTAGCTAAAGATTCTGATTACAAAACAGCCTGGAAAAGAGGAGATACCCTATTTGATAACATAAAGAATGCGAAAGAACATATTCCCAAACATAGAAAACCAGGGATATATAAGATCCCTATTTACAACAATAGCGAAGGCATAGAACAATGCTATATAGGCAGTACTACAAAAAACATATCCAAGCGGATCGCAGAACATAAGGCAGATATTATGAATGGGAGATTAACGACGGCGCTCGCGAGTAAGTTCTATGAAAAAAACCTCCTGATAGATTGGCAGAATGCAGGCGTTACTAAGATGATTCAAGATGGAAGGGGCCTAGCTACGTATGAAGCTGTGGAAATAGTGCGACAAAAGAAGACCTCTAACGTCATTAACGATAATGCCCCGGTGGACTTGCCCATGGCATGGATATGGACAGCTGAGAACAGTTTATAAGGCTGAACTATATAATTACAAGCGAAGGACAGAGAGAGAGAGAACATGGAACAGGTGCTATATCTTACAGAGGAATAAAATGTACCTATCGGACTGTGGATTTTTACCTTTACTTTTATTTTTATTTTCATTTTTATTGCTATGTTGTATTATCTTCAGTATATTTATTTATTATAGTACATATAACGTATCTCTAAAAAACGAAACGTATATGCAAAAGGATATATATGTAATATTGTTATATTTAAAATTAAGTATACTAATCTTATTTATATTCTAAGTACAGTCAGACGTATATATAACTTGTTGTTTAAATATTTGAATCTAATGTTCTAGTATTCTGACGTTCTAAATGCATGTAAATTGTAGCGGAATTCTTTATATTTAAATGTTTGTTCGGAGAAGCCGGTACTGATGAGGGACTTGAATGTAGTCCGAAAGTGCTTTACCAAAATAAAAAATTAACCTTGCTTAAGTGCTGCAAACTTTTATTCTGGTTTACATGAAGCAAGAGGTGTTTATAAGGTTATAATGTTACGCTGAGCCAGTGATGAATGTGAAAGAAAGAAGACTGCTTCTCAAACTTAACAAAAAGCTCATAAAAGCTGATGAACTGCACTTATTCCTCCATGAATGTAGAACCAATGGAGTGTTCCCGATGTCCATTTACCAAGTAAAGCTGCTGACCAGATCGAAGAATATCGAAAAGCAAGTTAGAAACAGATGTCTAAACTATGCGATTACGGATGCAAGGAGAAGATTCTTTGTATGTAGAAAGCGATTTTATGATAATAGAAGCTCTCTCATCATAAAATACGGACCCTCTATCGTACTAGAGATTGAGGATACACTGCTTCCTCATAGCAGCATAAGAACTAGCATAAGTAAAGGATATATTAAGAAGATCAAATGGATATTCCACAAGCAGAATGTAGGACGCCCTACACAACGTATAGAACTCAAGGATGTTCTGATGACTGTAGGTGATATAGTGATCCCAGAGCCAGTGCAGGACCTGATCAAAAAAGGACCTATGACTGTCCTAGAGACAAGTCCGAGTATATATGACATTGCACCACAAATAGATTGCCTCCTTGAAGGATATGATGAAGTTTATAAAGAAAAGGTCAGATGGGACCTCATTAATAAGAGGAGAACGGCGCGTACTAAAGAGAACGATCTCAGACTAAAGGCATCTATTTCGTACACTAAACAGTGGATGAAGGAAGATGCACTCATATGCACTAGGGATGATAAGTCAATAAAGATGGCCATAATAAAAGAGGAACGGTACTACGCCCTCCTATCGGACTTTGTAAAAGCATCTAATTCTATACCACTTAAGTATGATCCAACAGCTAGGATTGCTAATAGACTAAAGAACATCGTAAAGTCCAGGAAATTCCCGAAGGCTTGGGTGGTTAGGCCAGTGAGATCGCCGTTTGCACCAAGACTCTTCGGTTATATTAAGGCCCATAAAGACCCTGTTAGTATCAGACTGATGGTAGATAAGAGGTCGTCCCCACTGTATGAACTCGAAAGAACTATTGCGGCATGGGCTAATCAATATCTTAAGAGCTACCCACACACTGTATCTTCATCCCTAGAATTTATAGACCGCCTTCTAGAGGTTGGCCCCCTACCCCAAGAAACCTATGGTGTAATGGACTATGAATCATTATATCTGTCCATCCAACAACTGCCAGCAGCACTTATGCTGTATAGGTTTATAATCCAACATCTCCCACAGGCAGAGTGCTATCCTGATGTTATTAGAGATGTCTGTCATCTCATTACATACAATTCATATTTTGTCTTCAAGGGTACCTACTATTTGCAGCAGAAGGGGGTTCCAATAGGTGGGCTGCTTGCGGGGGTTATGGCCGAACTAATCGTAAGATACAAGGAAGACAGTGTCATAGATGCGTTTAAGGCAGAAATTAAGTTATACACACGGTACGTTGACGATATATGTGTTATATGGCGGGATACATCCCAACACCAGAGTATGATAGATCAGCTTACGGATTCTACGCTTGGCCTTAAACTTAAGGTGGAACAGGTGTCGAATGATACGTTCCATTTTCTAGACTTGAGCGTAAAGACGGAAGAAGGTGAATACGTTACCGATATATACAAGAAGCCCACGTATAGCCCAGTTATCATCCCGGCCTGGTCACATGACCCATACACGTACAAAATAGCGACCTTTAGGTCTATGTATACTAGGGCTTGTACGCATGTCATCAAATGGTGTGATAGGGTAAGAGAGGTTCACTATATCATGGCACAAGGCTACAAATTTGGGTACACTTATGAACTAATGTTGAAAATATGGAAGAAGGTTGCAGGGCAGATGCTTAGTCCCCAGCGTATACCTATTCGTGGCCAAGATACCAATAATACCCGCAGATATATAGATCTCAAGTATGATAAGACATTATCTGGTATGCTTAATAGGCTAGCTAAAGATTCTGATTACAAAATAGCCTGGAAAAGAGGAGGTACCCTATTTGATAACATAAAGAATGCGAAAGAACATATTCCCAAACATAGAAAACCAGGGATATATAAGATCCCTATTTACAACAATAGCGATGGCATAGAACAATGCTATATAGGCAGTACTGCAAGAAACATATGCAAGCGGATCTCTGAACATAAGGCAGATATTATGAATGGAAAACTAACTACGGCCCTTGCGAGTAAGTTCTATGAAAAGAACCTCAAGATAGACTGGAAGAATGCA
>AYEL01078637.1:0-15538 GCA_000484575.1 Olivierus martensii
TAAAATTGTTCAAATTTTCACATCAAGGTGAAATTTATCCAAATAATTAACCCTTCTTTTGTTTTTTTGTCATCAGATGACGCCAGTTTTCTTTCTATAATAATAATAATTGACGGGGCGAAAGCAGCCATCCCTGCGGAGGGATCAATCAGATTGTGGACGACGGGGATCGACGGGAGCACCCGACTTCATGATCATGATAAATATTTTCAAGAAGTGGGACTCGAGATTCGAACCCGGGTCCTCCAGAGTGGAAGCCGAATCGTTTACATGTAGCCAATCCAGCCGACAAAAATGGGTCATTATTTATAAATGTTACTTATTTTATTTATACATATAAGCCATATTTTGAAGGGCCCCGCGAAAAATATTCCAATCGGGCCCCGCACTAACTAGATCCGGCACTGCGAGGTAAGTACTTCACTAATTGTCATTTCTTCGTATAAATAAACACCGAACGGAAATATTTAAAAGATTTGTTTCCTGGACGTACACAGTTCTCAGCAAAGGAAATCGTCAGCCATGAAGTTATTGGCAATCTTTCTATTGTTTGGTATACATATACATATATTTATGGATTTTTACCTTTGCTTTTATTTTTATTTTTATTTTCATTTTTATTGCTATGTTGTATTATCTTCAGTATATTTATTTATTATAGTACCATACATATAACGTATCTCTAAAAAACGAAACGTATATGCAAAAGGATATATATGTAATATTGTTATATTTAAAATTAAGTATACTAATCTTATTTATATTCTAAGTACAGTCAGACGTATATGTAACTTGTTTAAATATTTGAATCTAATGTTCTAGTATTTTGACATTCTAAATGCATGTAAACTGTAGCGGAATTCTTTATATTTAAATGTTTATTCGGAGAAGCCGGTACTGATGAGGGACTTGAATGTAGTCCGAAAGTGCTTTACCAAAATAAAAAATTAACCTTGCTTAAGCGCTGCAAAGTTTTATTCTAACACACTTCTGACATCGGTTATAAAGTTGTTGGAAACAGTCAGCAAATGCCTCTTGTGGAATTGCGCGAAGAACCGTGGTCACGTGTTGTTGGATATCAACAACACTTGTTGCGAAACGTTCTCAAATCCCAGAAGCACAATTTTGAAAGAAAGTTGAAGCACAATCCCAGACAACTCGTTCGATGTTGTCTGGGATTGTGCTTGTTGATGGTCGACCCGAATGTCGCTCATCTTCGACACCTTTCTTTCTGTCTCTAAAGGGTTTAAACCACTCAAACACACACTTTTTACTCATGGCTTCAACACCATACACTTGCACTAACATTCTATGAGTCTCTGTCGCCATTTTTCCTAATTTGAAGGAAAACTTCATGTTAATACATTGCTCCATTTTGCCGCTTCAACACCATACACTTGCACTAACATTCCATGAGTCTGTCGCCATTTTTCCTAATTTGAAGGAAAACTTCATGTTAATACATTGCTCCATTTTGCAATGACACGAGTTCTCACACTGACTTCATTAACTTTGTTGCAGCATGCACCATGCTTCACTTTGGTGATTTGCATGAAAGGGGACGCTTGTTGACATGTCTCTCAATGTGTATGCGTGGGCGCCTCATCCTAATCAGCGCGGTTTTTAACATATAGGACAATTCACCGAACTTTTCAGATGCACCGTGTATATAACACAAACAAACAATAGAATCAGACTTTGCAGAATTAAAAATAATAAACTTCTAGAAATCATCTTTAAGAAACTAAAAACTAGTGAACTGTTGCACATCTATTTTTAAAAAATAATTTGTTTTCATTATTATATGTTAATTATCATTTAGTTAAAACATTACTATATGTTAATTATCATTTACTTAAATATATTTTTATATGGTATTAGTATATATTAATTATCATTTACATAAATATATTTTTATATGGTTATTATCTTATTAATTTTAATAATGATATTGTCGGATTTGAATTAATTGTGATAAAAAGAATAATGATTAACAACTTGTAAAGATTATCAGAAATTTCGTTTCCATTAAGTTAAAAGTTGAAGAACTAGTAAATTGATTATTTGGTGCTTGGAGAGTGTTGTGGGAGGTGGACTATCAGATGCCATGTTAGTGAATCGTCTACTCTCGTCGGTAGTGTTTTGTTTGAAGAAAGTGTTAAATCAATATTAAATATATCATCATTAATTTTGTGTGTATGCATTATAACAAGGAAGCAAGAGATTAAAATTAAAAGAATAAAACAAGTTTTATTATTCAAGAATTTAAGATAGTTTGCAGATATGCAAATTTAACAAGTATAAGTACTATTGGCAATCCGAAGTTCAGCGTTCCTTCACTGTTTCTTCGTTCGTCAATGTGGTATTCGTCTTGAAGTATTTCGTTGGCAGCTGTGTTTACGTTTTATCTCGTCTGGATTTTGTTTGTGGATTTTGCACGTGTTAGCAGTCAATGTCAATTGTGTTTGGAAGGAACTGGTTTTTTTGTACAAACTTTAATTTAGTAAGTTTTAACTTGTTAAGAAAATTCAGCTTAATAAAAGTTTTGTTTGGTTATGGATGCAGTCTTTCTTTTGTTGTGAGGAGTCAGAACTCAGGCAAAGCATTGGAGGTGGGACTGAACTTCGCAAACTGAACAAACGAAAATACATGATGCAATAATGAGCTGTTTTACAGAGCTCTATTTTGTCGGAAGTTCACATAATCAGGAGTCATTAATCAAAGCCTGTGTTGTTAACCAAGACATTTGTTTCTTACAGCCATTCGTTAACTAAGTACGTCATTATCCGAGGCCGTCATTAACCAAGGTACCATCGTATTTCAAGATGGTGGAAATTACACCAAAAAAATTTAACATTATAATCAGAACTTTTTATTCAGATGTCTGAAATAAAAAAGTTTGATTAGTCCTGTTGTGAAATATATTACAAAATACAGTATATACAATGATTTCAGTACTTTTGAATGCTATGCAACAATAATTTCTGAGTTACAAACAAAACCTATGAAACCTATGCTTGAATTAAATACATAACTTGAGGACTATCTGTATTTGTAAATTTTAAAATTATAATGAGAGTCTGCACAATGAGTTATGAATGTGTAGTTCATTTTTTTTACTTCCTATAGATAGTAAAGTCAAATTTTATAGTTTTTCCATGATTGTTTAATAAAATCTATAATTGTGTGATATATCAATACAGGTAGGCCTCGATTAGTGCGAGTTTGAATAATGCGATTTCGATTAGTGCGACTTATAAAATTGATACCGTTTTTCAGTTAATGCGAGCAAATATTCGATTAATGCGAGTTGTAAGCATAAGTGTAATAGATGTCCTTCCAATCTTACTAACAAAGCTCCGCCTCCTTTTATGATGTCAATTAACACATTCTTACTAACAAAGCTCTGCCTCCTTTTATGATGTCAATTAACAAATTTCGTTAATTTTTGGTTAGTAAAACTGGACAAGGAGCAGTCCAAGAACAATAGTTAATTTTCGGTTAGTAAAACCGGACGAGGAGCAGTCCATGAACAGTCACATCAAATGTCCGTCCCCTTTTATGATGTCAATTAACAAATTAATGTTAATTAAAGGTCCGTCCCCTTTTACGATGTCAATTAACAAATTAATGTTAATTTTCGGTTAGTAAAACCGGACAAGCATTCTTACTAACAAAGCTCTGCCTCCTTTTATGATGTCAATTAACAAATTATGTTAATAAAACTGGGCGAAGAACAGTCCAAGAACAGTCGCTTCGCTTTGAAGGGGTGAAACACCAGAAAGACGGGCAATTTTGCCGTTAGCTATTTAACATTACTATTATTCAGCTCTGTTATCGTATACATACAGTATAGTACAGAATTTTCTCTTTTAAAAAGTATCGAAATGGATAAAAGGAAAAACACTTTTGATGATAAAACAGGAAACGATAGAAAGAAGAGGTCAGTGATTACACTATAGCAAAAAATGGATGTGACTGAGCAACATAAAAGTGGTGCTCAACTTCCGCTTTCAATTCGCTATTTTGATTTCGATTTGGCAGTTGGTTTTATGGTGGTATGAGATTCAATTCCTGGTAAGTTATTAATTTAGATGATGAATAACAATGTAAAATATGAAAATAAATATTTCTTAAGTTAGTGTCAACGATGTAAAATATGAAAATAAATATTTCTTAAACAGTTAGTATGATATTCATTGTGAGGTTGAGGTTGGCTAATGGCCAGAATCTCACAAAGCAAGAACATTACCATTTTTTTACATATAGTTAATACTTCAAATAGTGCAAGAAATTCGTGGGACCCATTATTCACACTCATCAGAAAGATGAGGTTTTTTTGCCATTAGTTATTGTTTTCCTATTATACTGCTATGCTACTCACATTATTTATTTTCTTTTGTTTATTACCAGATTTCTTTATTTAAAATAAAACTTGTGAAAAAAATTTGTTTTTGTTATTTTACTTTAAAATAAAACTTGTGAAAAAAATTTGTTTTTGTTATCTTTTGGTGGTATTCTGCTAATAAACAAATAGAAAACTTGATCATCTTTTGCTGTCGTATTCTGCTAATAAACAAATAGAAAACTTGTACTCATTGGTTCATTAACTTCGCTTATTAATGCTATCTGGAACTAATTTAATTTGCTGTCATATTTTGCTAATAAACAAATAGAAAACTTGTTAAAAATTTCTCATTGGTTCGTAACTTCGCTTACTAGTTCTATCTGTCACTAATTTACTGATTCAATAAAGTTGCAATGCTTAATTGCAAATCGGAACTAATTATTTACTGATTCAATAAAGTGGCAATGCTCCAATTGCAAATCGGACTATTCACTCAATTCTCGACCCAGAATTGGCGGTAGCTTGCAAATCGGCCTATTCACTCAATTCTCGACCCAGAATTGGCGGCCACAAACTGGATTATCCGCTCAATTCTAGACCCAGAATTGGCGGCACTCAACTTCCTAACTAATTTACTGATTCAATAAAGTTACAATGCTTAATTGCAAATCGGTTATTCACTCAATTCTCGACCCAGAGGCAATGCTCCAATTGCAAATCGGACTATTCACTCAATTCTCGACCCAGAATTGGCGGTAGTCACAAATTGGAGTATCCACTCAGAATTGGCTGCCAGCAGCGCTTAACTTCCGCTTTAGATTTGCCATTTTGGTTTCGATTTGGCAGTTGGTTTGATGATGGTATGAGATGCAATTCCTGGTAAGTTAATAATTTAGATGATGAACAACAATGTAAAATACGAAAATAAATATTTTTTTAAACAGTTAGTGTTAAGTTAGTGTTGTGGTTATTCATCGTGAGGTTAGCTACTGGCCGGAATCTCATAAAGCAAGAATGAATTACCATATTTTACATATAGTTAATACTTCGAATAGTGCGAAAAATTCGTGGAACCAATTATTCGCACTAATCAAGGCCTACCTGTAATTTAACAAAAAAATATAAGTGAATAAACATAACTGCATTTGTGTGATATCATGTTTACTCACTTGTATTTTTTTTTTTTTTGTTGTGTTATTGATACTTTAAAGCAAGGGTGTCAAACTGGCAGCCCCCGGGCCGCATGCGGCCCTCGATGTGGTTTTCTGTGGCCCCCGACTCTCTCAATTAAAATGAAAATGAGAACAATATTTTATGAGATAATAGGAAGTAACTCTCGCTTCGTAGCTATGTCATAAACTATTATACACTAGTTTGATTTTAATGAAATGTAATTGCACAAGATTTTTCAATTGGCTTTATCGACATATACGTAAGATGACAGTGTTTTTCAGATCGTTGACACAGACTAAGTGCTTTCCTGCAAGAACTACATGGGTTTGTGAGAAATTTCTTCCAAAAAAACAAAAAGCCACAAATGAGAACCTGTGTTTTTTTGGATAGGCAAATACAATAATTTGAGGCTTACCTGTATTATCATCATCATTTGTTAAAAACTCCTGTTCTTTAGCAATAATTTTGCTATATATATAAGGAGCTGTATGTAGCATTATTATTATTAATTTTCTAAAATGTTATTAAAATGATCCTTCTTAGCATCTTTATAAATGCAAAAAATGCAATTCATGAGAAATTTCTTAACAGGCAGAAAATAATTAAGTGATTATTCTCCAATGAAAAATTCCATAGCTCCAAAAACACAGTAAAAAGGCAAAAATATAAATATTGACAAACATGCTGATGATAAAGTCTCCAATGAGTGAAAAATACAATATATAGCTAAAATAATATAGATAGAAACTGTCAATTTTTTTATTTATATGAAATATTGATAACAATCTCAGTAACGCCTACCTATGTATAATTTATTAATTATTATTGCATAACATTTATTCTTTGATCTTTTCTACTACCTATTATGAACAAATTGGTTGGGGAAGTGGCACCATTCGTTGGAATGAACTCATGATGTTCAGCAATCTGATCATGACTTTATTATAAATAATTATAGTTGGTTATTTAAATTTGTTAATATATATATATATAACCTTCAAATTCCTCTAGAGAAATGTTATAACAAGTCAAGCTTTTATTTTCTATAAACCCACCAATATTAAAAATAGTAATCAGTTTATGAAAAATCTTTTTCATAATAATTTTAAAAACCATGATACATAATATAAAAAAGGTAATTAACAAGCAGTTCCAGAAAAAACTAAAATTGCCCACTTTCCAAATGTGTTATTTGGAATCCATTGGTTGTATGTGTCCAATTTTAATGTTGATTTTACTAGAATAGATGTTACAATGACAGCATCATCTTGGAAATGTGACATTATTGCTAAGTCATTATGATGCCATAAATTATCAAGTTTGGTGATGCCATCTATTGTTACATCACAATGATGTCACAGTTCTGACATGATGTCATTCACATGAGGGAAGCCATATATCAACTCCCATATAGCAAACACTTATATTATTGCCAATAGATGTTGCTAAACTAAAACTGTAATAAAAATAAAATTCTATCCTGTAGGCTTAAAGATGCAGTGTCCCTTAATAGCACATCACTACTGAATTTTATGAAAATATCCTAATTACTTATTAAAAAATTATTTATAAAAACTTATTAATGGGGGATATAGACAAGGGACCAGTTTTACAAGCCTTCATTTTCTTTGGAAAGTAAGTTAAAAACAAGCATTCAATATGACAATATAGAAATGCATCTTATCTAAAAATTCATACCAAGAAAGATTAATGAGAAGGAAGCGACACTTGGGCTGTTGAGTGAGGCTTGCCCATCTGCGCGTGTCTGTGTATAACCCTGGTGGCCAGCAGGTGACTAACAACTGTCAAAATGATATAACAATGAGAGAAAATAACAGAACTAAACTTTTTTCTTGATTCCACTTCTTTTTAATATTGACTAAAATGTCCAGAAAAACTTATAAGGATTATAGTTCTGCAATAGGCTGTAAAAACAACAGAGACCATTACAAACTTCCAATATTTATAATTCCTAAAGATCCACAAAGGTTGGTACAACAAATTTTCTGATTTCTATGTAAATTCAAAAAAATTATTACTAAATATAAAAACTGCTAAAATTTTTAAGATGTAAACAATGGATAGTCAATACTGGCTTGAAGGTCTGAAAAAAAAAAAAAAATAGATTATTACTAAATATAAAAACTGCTAAAATTTTTAAGATATAAACAAAATAGGTAGTCAATACCAGGCATGAAGATCTCTGAAAAAAAATCAGAATATTTGTATAATAATTGCCATCTGTGTTCTGATCATTTTGGGGAATCACAATTCACAAATTCTATGCAAAAGAAGTTGATCTGGAATGCAGTGCCAACTCTGTTCAGCATTTCCAATCCACCAAAGCAAATTTTCAAAAATTCTGAGAGAGCACAGAGGGCTGAAAAACATCACAAACAACAAGTTATTCATCAAAGCAAAAGAAGGAAAATCTGTGAATAACACAATTTAATAGACTTTTATAATTTATATAAAAATACAAAAGCTAACTTGAGATTTAATTGAAATTCATTGAGTCTCAACATAAAATTTAATAAGGAATAATAATGTAATTTGTTTAATGAAATAATTTAATTTATTAAAAAAATGAAAAGCTAAATTAATCTAGTATATTATCATTTAAAGTTGTATGTATTGAAACTGCCTAACAATTGAAAATTACGATTATTATTTAGATGGATCAAATAAACCAGAAGTTGTGATTGAAAATCTTATGCTATTATTGAAGAATCTTCACCTGTTGAAGAAAGTGAGCAAACGTGTGGCATTTCCATCAGAATAAAATACTACTTCCATATCACCAGGATCTTTTTTTTTTTTTTTAACACATGACGCCACTTTCCACTCAGTAAGAGTACTAAGTGGCGGGGCGAAACAAACCCTTCCACAGGCTGCCCACCCCTGCGGAGGGGTCAGCTGGATTGTGGAGGACGGGGATCGACGGGCCGGGCCCGGACCCCATGATAAATATTTTAAAGGGGTGGGACCCGAGACTCGAACCCGGTCCTCCAGAGTGGAAAGCCGAAGCGTTTCCACGCAGCCAATCTGGATCAGTGAGTAAAGACATGCATTGTAACAGACCAGAAAATGAACACATTAATAAGTTAAAAGACAAAATTAAATGTTTAACAAAGAGATAAGAAAACTCTTCTACAAAAACTGAATAGGATTTAAAGAAACAACCCAAACAAGAAGCCAATCATCAAACCATTGAAGAATTAATCAAAATTCATCTCAATACTTGTCTGGGACTTCATTGAAGTTAAAAAATAAGTCACAATAAAAAAATCATGGAAATATTTGAAAGTTTCTCACTTTTAAACATAAATATATGTAATATCACTAGTTTTAATTCATTCAATAAAAGATTAACTACATTAAAACAACATGTAATTTAGTGCTTATAAATTAGTTAAAATTTTTAAATTATTTCAATTTTTATTATTGAACAATAAACTTATATTATCTAACATTTAAACATCTACAATGTTTAAAAATTCCAAAATAATTATCAATTAAACTTCATGTTATTGTTTTAACTGCCACTGATTTTAATTCTATTTCATCTGATGGAAAAAATTTGAAGCTGATTCCAAATTTTATATCTATTCCATTCCATTATTATCATCTGCTTGTTTGCCTTACCACCCACTTGCCACTTCAGCGGTACCGTCATCAGCGATAATCGCGGTTCTGAGTGGTTGATTACTTTGCCTCAACAACTACAAAGAGACCGGCCTGATGAGCAGCCAATCACAGATTTCGATGCAATGGAGCAAATCTTTTTTTAAGAACATGTGGAACTCAAATATCAACGTTTCAACTGGTCATGAACAGTTGAATTCAATAAATTCAATCTTGTAGTATTTTCTCATGTTGTTATTCTGCAGTCTGCTTCAACCAATACCTTTACTTTGTCATCATCAACTTCAACTAACTTTCCTGCATGAAATTTTGCAATGAATGCAATGAAATTTTGCAAACCAGTTTTGACTCTGTCATTCTGTTAACACATTGTCTCCCTACACTTCACATAACTTTTTCTTGCTTGAACAGCATTCTTACTTTTTCAGTAATAAAAAGCAAAACATGCTGAAAATGTCCATTTTATTTTCCATTTTTGATAGGCCCCAAAAAAAATACTGCACAGAATCAAAAAAATTTTTATAAATATACCTTGAAATGTCAGCTGTCAAAATTTACAATGACAATATGACTTAGAATGAAACTGGCGGGGTAAAAATTCAACTAACGCCACTGATGGAAAAAAAAAAAACGAAATTACTTTCCGAACAACCCAATATATATATTATAAATTGCAGCATAAAATTTTTATTGCTCATTAAATATCAAAATAATGCATAAGTAATATGTTATATTATTTCTATTAATGTAAAATTCTCATTTGGAGAATATTTTGAAATTTTTTCAAATTTTCTGTTAAATATTTGATAAATATTTCTTAGAGTTTTTCTATTTTTAATGTCTTTCTTTAATACAATTTAAAAATTCATGTTACTATTGAAAAATACTTTATACTTCATATATGCATTATTCATGATTTGAGATTGACTGCATTAGATTGTTGCATCATGATAGGTATATTTATATTCTGCCATGGCAGCAAAAATACCTTTTTTTCTTTCTCTCTCTCCCTCTCCTATACATCCTTTCTCTGACCTTATTTTCTCTTCCACTCTTCTTTGCTAAAGACTTCCATTCTTCCAGGATCTGATATTCTATTGATTATGATGTCTCCTCGAAGATAAACATATCTTGCGGATTCTGAGATTTTATTCCTGCTCTTTCCACTTCATCTCTGTACCCATTATGCTAATAGGACTATTTACTGTATTTATTTGAATGTTGCATTTATCTTTTGTGTATATGTGAATTTTACTATTTGGGTTAATTACTCAAACTGCTTAAACTCAGATATTCAATTATAAAGATAACAGCACTTTTTTGCAGTAAAGAGAATCTTTTATTAATGAAAACTTTGCTAACGTTTTCGGTTTACAACCATCATCAGGCACAATTCTAATTACAACGGAAATTGAATTAGAAGGATCACCTTTTAATTCAATTTCCATTGTAATTAGAATTGTGCCTGATGATGGTTGTAAACCGAAAACATTAGCAAAGTTTTCATTAATAAAAGATTCTCTTTACTGCAAAAAAGTACTGATTTTTTTATTTGTGAATTTTACATATACTGTAAATGCATATGTGTATATGCTGTGAGATACAGGGTTTGTTTAATGTTAAATAATGTTTAATTTAATTGAAATGAATATTCATTCATTTAACAAAAGAATTCATTTCTATAGCATTTTAGATGAGAATGTGCAGAACAATTTCTAGCTTCAATTGAAAATAGCGTGAAACGAATTTTCAATTGAAGCTAGAAATTGCCAAAAATGGCCTTCATTCTTTTCATGACAAAAATATAACAGATTTGTACCGTGTCCTCAATCACATGGATTCAAGATGCAAAAATTATTTTCAGTTTTTGTTGAGATGGAAATAGTTATAGCTGCCAGCAGTGACAAACATACACACAACTTCCAATCTGACCAAGCAAACAGTCTGTATCATGGGCAAAAACTACAATTTTTGAAATCAGTTTTTACAAATATCCTATGATGATGGCCAGAGTTAACCAGATAACTCTGCATGGTATTAAGTATTGTTATCTGCCCTAACAGATTGGTCACCAAATTCAAACATTGTCAGTGAGATCTTTGAAGGTACGAAATGTTGGCATTGATACATTCTCTCTCTCTTTTTCTCTCTCTCTACCATTGGTTTCTGAGATGATGTGGCAATTTCTGATATATTTTAGTCTTTTTAATTGAAAATACTATTTTCATTTAACGAAACGAGCAGAAGATCATTGAGATCAAATTTATTGCCATGCATGTGACAACCTAAGGCAGTTAATCTCAAATCTTGCCATAATGTTTTACCTAAATTCACTTTTATTATATAAGAAGTTAATTAAAAGTATTTAATAAAATAACTTATTTTCTTTAATTTAAATATGTTTTATATTATTATTTATAATCTGTATAATTTAATATCTTATCGACATGGAGCAGTCCCAACACCCATTTCAGTATGGTCTTCTGTGTTGGGACTGCTCCATGTTGGCTGATGTTGAAATGACGACGGAATGACCTATGAGCTGCCACAACCAAATCGCCACCTCTCACATACGCATTGTATATGAGCACGTGATGTTCCATTAACCACTCAGGCATGGTAACTGAAATTAATGGACAATAAATGACATGTTCACACACATTACTACAAACAAATTACAGGTTGGAGTAATAGTAACTGTGTTATGTTCATTCCAAAATGGGTATACATCTCTGTCACCCTATTCTTGTTAAAAATAAAACTTGAATATAATTACATTTATATTATATACAAAAATAATGCAGTGATTAGCTACATAAAAACTTCTAAATAGGACAAATTTATTGTTCATTGTTTCTATGTACCCATTCTAAACACTAAAAAATCACAAGGTTTAAATTAATAAAAATAAAATTAATACAAGCTATCAAAATTTTATTTTTTATATTCTGTTTAAGTTCTCTGAAGATGCCATGTCACTTGACCAATGGTTAAGTTTATCTAATATTTGAAATAGCCATTAATTAATTTATAGTTTTGATAAATGTTAACTAATAGTTAAATATATCTGTTGATTGTGAAACAGCTGTGTGATGGATAAAACTATCAGTGACTTTAGAGGGAACTAGCTAATATCAATATTTTAAGTACTTTAAGTGGAATTGCTATGATCAGTTAGTATTAAGCCCTCATAGATATATTATTTAAAAGCATAATCTGTATATCCTAGAATAAATATGTGAAGCTGATATTTTCACAATGAAATATTGGATAATAGCCAGATTTAACTTTTTATTCTATTTTAATGAATTTATTTTTAATCTATTTATTTTTTAATTAAATTAAAAATTGTTTTCTCCACCCATTTTGATTATTCCACATTAAGTTAAAGTAATGCATATATGTTTAAAATGTTACTGTATTGCAAACACTGACAATCACACACAATAGTTATTTTAGTAGATATTGGGGCATTGTGTAGTGTCTAGTTGGCTTCTTGTGATCTTAAATGGTGTTTGCCTTGCTTACTGCCTTCTGCCAGCCCTGTGTGCATAAATAAAAAAAATCAAGAAATGAGAAAGAAAATTATTAATAAATAACAGATTCATTAATAAAAAATAATTACTATTAAATAAATATTATATCTCACTAGTTAAATTAAATGCCATATTTTAAAATTTAATAGTGATTTAATTGTGAAAATTAACAAATGCCAAAATGTGTATTTTGATTAAAGATATATACCGTAATTCATTATAAGTATCTATTAGTTTTAATACAAATTATCAATACACAATAATAAGTAATTTATCTTCAATAGGTTATAGACAGATTCAAGAGAATGCAATATACAGAGTGATTCAAAAAGATTGTGCCAAAATTTACAGACTTGTAGAGAATAAAATTCTGAGTAAAAAAGTCTAGTCATCTTTTTTTGATTTCAGGCTCTGTTTAAAAGATATAATGTGTAAAAGTATTTAAAAACAGTTTAATTTGTATTTTTAAAATAATCTATAAGTTTTAACTGCTTAAAAACTATCCTAAAAAATTCAGAGCATCAAGAACAGATTGTTTATTAATTAAAATAGTGACTGATTATTTAAATGAAACGTAATTGTTTTATGAATGCAGCATTCATTTTCAAACATAGCAATTTAACGTTCAAAAATGAATGCTACCTTTGTAAAACAATCAATCACTAATTTAATAAACAATCTGTTCTTGATAAGATGTAAATTGTTTTAGGATAGTTTTTAAGCAGTTAAAATTTATAGATGATTTTAAAATACAAATAATCATATTTAAAAAATAGTTTTTGACTTAACCGGAAATGACGTCACAAAACTTTTACGCGTTATATCTTTTAAACAGAGTCTCAATCAAAAAACGTGACTGGACTTTTTTACTCAGAATTTTATCCTCTACAAGTCTATAAATTTTGGCATAACCTTTTTGAATCATCCTGTATAATACTGTTTTTCAATTTCATTTTGTATGTTAAATTTGTCACAAAAAAAAAAAAAAAAAAAAAAAAAAAAAAAAAAAAAAAAAAAAAAACAAAAAAAAAAAAAAAACACAACTATTCCTTTAATTATTTTAATTAAAAAATAAAAATACAGTAAACCTCTGTATAATGCGCTCATCTATAACACAAATTTGTATAATGTGATAAAAAAATTGATTAGTACTTGATTTATAAATAAATATTTATTTATAAATTGAGTACTAGTCAAATAACTATAAATATAATATAAACAATACATGATTTCCTATAACATTGAATATATCTCCCACATTGTATGGAAGTTCACTGTACTGATGATTTTATATTTATTGTATTTAATGTGTAAAAAAAAACAGTAATTGTACATATAAGTTATTTATCTTAATATTCTTAATAATTTTATTATTACAATTTAATTGATTAAAAACTATCAATAATTTATTTGATAATTAAAATCATTAATAGTGCCCATACTGAAAGATAAGCTTTTAGTAATTTGAAATATGAATCTCTATTTTTCTTCTTCTAATACAGGAATACCTCGATTATCGCAGTTATTGTTGCTTCGAAAAATATCGCAATAATCGAATCCGCGATAATCGGGATAAATAATGCATGTAAAATGGAATAACAAGTGTTTTTTTTTTAAATGATGTGATATTCAACAAGTAAATCATTAATTCTGTTCTTACTAGGAATGTTATCGAATAATTCCTAGGCATTATATAGAATGACAAATACTATTTAGGCAAAGTATAAAATACTCCCGCTCAATGTCGGATCTAATCAATTGGACCGATTGCATCAATCTGCCCCCACTGAGACAAAATGAAATCAAATAATCGTTTAAATTCACTATTATGACTGGGCTTTTACACCCCAGCCTTCGGACATCTAATTTTTAAAAAATCCACAAAAAAAATTTTTTTGGAAAAATTGAATGTAAAGAATCGATTTTATTTTATCTCTTGGAACAGTAGTACTGAAGTAGATGAAACTCGCATTTTTAACAAATATAAGACTGGAAGATCTTAGTCATAGGAATTGAGTTATATACTATAAATGAAATTTGGGAAAATTTTCTATTTAAATTAATTAACACTACTTTTGCAGAATCCAATATATTCTTATTTAATATTCTGAAAATATTTTCTGAGTACTCAAATTAACGGTGGGCGAATTTGTTTTTAATTAGAATTAAGCACGCTTACTATATATGAATATTACAAGAAAATATCGAAAAAAGTTTCACAGTTTAATTGAATAATAGAAGGTTATTAGTTGATCTTGGATTTATGACTGAAGTAGATGAAATTCGCATTTTTTACGTAAATTTAAGACCGGAAGAGTCTTAGCCATAGGAAATGAGTTATATACCGGTACTATAAATGAAATTTGCAGACTAACAAGTGAGTTTTTTTAAAATGATGTGATATTCAACAAGTAAATCATTAATTCTGTTCTTACTAGGAATGTTATCGAAGGTTCTACTATTATTATTGATAATTGATGAAGATATAGCCAATCGTAATAATTAGTTTAAAAACATTTTAAGGTAAATCATTCAAAAAACTTCACAGATTTTGATTTTTTTCTGGAAAAATATGCAGACAATTTTAAAATGTTCAGCTCACGTAAAAAATATTCCTAAAATCTGCCCAAAATTCATTAGATAAATAGTTTTTTTTATTTTTATTTTTGAGAGACAATGAATCAATTATATTTGTACCCGTTTAACAAAATTATTGATATTGTTAAAGTTCCTTTTAATTTTCATAAATAAGTATTAATTTAACATCTTTTGTGTATTTTCATATATTGATTTAATTTGTCCAAAATGAAAATCTCTCCATTATGATATATTTATA